>JAUMHB010078995.1:0-12316 GCA_032359685.1 Pittosporum tobira | reverse complement strand
TTGTAAGACATGGATTTAATAATAAATTGGCAACCCAAGTCGGGGTGTGGATGCCCAGATTTGGGGGTGTCACAATTGTTTTCAATACTGTTGCAGATATTTAAAAATGGTGACACTAACCGTAGAAAATTATTTATTTGATACATCAATATCAAGTATATATATATATTTATACACAATTATTCATATTATTGTTGTAATCTTTGTCCGAATAATAATATAGTAGAAAGTGACAGGCTAATAATTGTTGACCATTTGAGTTTTAGGGCATCTCAAAAGTTATTCGACGAATATTAGTGGGATCCACACGTTTTCCGTTGTGGGGTTTACACATATTCCATTGTGGGGTCTACAAATACTTTGCAGCACACTGTACGAGAACAAATATTCTCTAACTTTAACGTTGACATTCTTTTTGTCGGAAATCAATATTTGCATTGAGCACCCTACAATTTATTTTATCTCCAAAATACTATACTGTTAAAGATAAATAAATTTCATAACATGTTCAAAATATTGGGTTCTTACATGGACTCTCTCATATTTCAGTATGACAAAATAGATCTCTCTCAGATAGTCCAATAATTTATAACTGCTAAAAAAACTCTTTCAAACAATCCACCAATTTACAACTACTAAAATCTATATTACGTAGTTTTATAAATATATTAACTAACAGAGCTTTCTCATATAGTCCAATAATTTTTGACTCTCTCATATTTAAGTGTGACAAAATAGAGCTATTTTAGAGAGTCCAATAATTTATAACTGTTAAAAAATACTATTGAACAGTTTACTAATTTATAACAATTAAAAATCTATATTACGTAATATTAATTAATTGTATTAATTGAAATATAAAATATTAAAAATACAATATTAATACCCAAAAAAGGATTTGACAATACTGGGTATTAGCTTTTTTACCAATAAATAAATAAATTATTATCTTCAAAATTTAAAGTATTAAGTTCAATTAAAAATGAACCAAAATTAAAATAATACAATAATACAATTAATTGTTCATTTACAATTAATTCTTCATAATAAAGTCTTTAAGTTTTAGATTCATAAAATAATTTTATTTATAATACATATTTCCAATAGTTTTTCATCGTATGAAGTCCAACAAAAATTTCTTCTCGCAATTTTAAAATTTATCTAGTTTAAAAATCTTAATTCAATAAATATGTTATAAAGAATCCTGAACTAATTAATTTTAATTTTTTTAAATAATTTATAAATTATTATATCATAGATTTAAATCAACTTATTAATCATTTATAAGTTTATTAAATATCGATAACAATAGTTCAATAAATATATTAACTCCTTCAAAATTTATAAGATGTTGATATATGCATGCCTTAAATACATTAAAAATTTGTACAATATAATTTAATAATATATTATCTATAATATTATAATAATATATAATTATGAACTTATAATGTACGTATATCATTACAAGTTTAAAGAAGTCTTATATTCAAAAGAATGAGGAAATAGTCAATAAATTTATATAAAAATATTAATTAATTACATAACTTAGAGTTTTAGTTTTGATACTTTAAAATTTAATATTCTTATATTTAGACTTTTTATGAATTTAATTTTACATTGTGAACTTGATTTATTTTTATTATTAGCAATAGTAGCGGTGCAATGTTTTTATGGATATTAAATTTTAGTATACGTAGTCTTTTTTTTTCCTTTATGTGATTAAATAAAAAAAAAAACTAGCATTATTTTTAGATATAATTTTAGTTGTAAAAAAATACTACTTTAGACTAAGTTTAAATGTCTTAATTTTTTAATAGTTTTTGATATGAGTTATAAGACATTCTAAAAACGTAATTATAAATTATATTTTAAAGAAATATTAACTAAATTGGAAAGTTTAATACATAAACATGAAAATTATGAAAAAAATATTTAAAAATCATAGTGTTCAAAAATATGATTTAAAAATGTCTTAAACTCTATTCTATTTTTTTTTAATTTTTTAAATGTATGTATGAAAACATAAAATAAATTTTATTTTTAATTATAAATAAAATCATATTTAGCCCGTGTCTTGCAAGGGTTCTCTAGCTAGTTGTATCTAAATATGGAAGGATGCATTAAAGAGATAATAAAATAACTTCAAATTACGATTTTGCTTCACTTTGTTACGGCGAAAACATGAAGAGGATATTTCTTAATAGTATTAAACTTGCAATATCTATATATATTATTACTCTAAAAATAAAAGTAGTATGATATTTTTTCATTGTTTGACGAACATATGTATTTTTTATTGGATAAGGTAAACATTAATTATATTTATTTATTATGAGCATACTTAAAAAGTCAAAGATTAATTGAAAAGAAATATGGAGAAATGCATTAAGATATAATTTAAAGTTAAAACATTGATTATTATACTTAAAAGCTTAATTATTGATTATCCTTAAACTTCAAGTACAAATTAGTTTCTTTTTTATGTTTCGAAATAATTTTACTCTTATGAAATTATATTTTTCATTATATTACCAATAAAATTTTAAATGGTAAAGTAATAATTATATACATATATTTAATTAATTAGATAATCGGTATTATAATTCTCAATTATGGCATACCTTAAAAGCTAAAATATTAATTAACAAGGAATACGGAGGCTATTTGTATCTAAATATGGAAAATGCGTTAAAGAGATAATCAAGTAACTTCAAATGAGGATTAGACTATTACCCGTTATACTTTTAAGTAATGTATCAAAGATATTTATAATATATTTCTTGGTAGTGTATTCAAATCAAAACTTATTATTTAATTTGTAATATGGAGTTATATTATTAATTTAAAAATAAAAATATTTTATATATTTTTTGTCTTTTTGATATATATATATATATATATTATTTATTTATTTATTTATGAATTTTTTTATTAATATATAACATGAGAAATTAAAAAGTCTAAAATTAACATATCATAAGTTATCAATTAATTTCAAAAATTTTGAAATAAAATTATGTAAATAAAAAGGGTAATAAAAAGGGAGCTAACTTGAAATTTCAATAATTGGAGTCTATGGATTTGAACGTTGCGTACCCGAAATGTCACCTCCGAGTGCAAAAATCAATAAAAAGATAGCAGTGAGTCAGCTTTAAAGACGACAACAGAATCCCCATCAATATGTACACTAAACAATTCCCCATATGCTTAGCTGTCCAGATTTCTACATACCCCATATAAATAAAATTAATCGGTACGGATTTGGTCGAAGGATAAATTTGCCTCGTATTCGATCGTGTTTAAATTATTTTTCTTATATTTTTCTGATAATCCGTTTATGCATTCCATATTCGTCCCATTAAAATCATGTTTAATCAAGTACCGTTGGGTTTGGGTTTAATTGTCAAACATATACTCTAGTATCCAAAAAAAAACCTATTATTATTATTTTAATAAAAATTTCTAATTTTACAACAAAATTTTAATATATAACTTGAAATGTAGAGTAAAATTATTATAAATAGTAAAATTTTATTGTAAAAATAATAATAATAATAATAATTATTATATATCTTTTAATAAAAATTTCTCATTTTACGACAAAGTGTCATTATTTATAGTTTGAATTATAGAGTAAATTTGTTGTAAATAGTGAAATTTTAATGTGAAAATAATTTTTTAATATGAATATAATAATTTTCATAGTCACTCACCAATATTTTTTCGAATGAAAATATTTATTTGTATTATATATTACATATAAAAATAAAATAATTGTGATTGACTATTATACTTGTTGAATTACACAGCTCACAATGCATCTAAACAAGTTAGTGATGAAACAAACCTTCTACGGATAAAGTTGGTTGTGAGGTTATGCAACCAACAGATCTAAACATAAATAGTAAATGGTCAAAAGTTTATGTAAAACATTTGATTGTAGTTTAAATTCTAGTTTGTGATAATGACATACAGTAGTAGATTTATTTACGATAGGAGAAATATCATGATAATAAAAATTTATGTAATTTATCATAAAATAATTTATTATTATTAGTGATATTTTTAATTTTTAATTATTGTTGATGGATGAAGATAATTTGTTAATTTTACACAACTTGATAGCCACAATAAATATGATACAATTTTTAACTACTAAAATGACAAAAAAAAATTAATAATATCACTAATAAAAATAATTAGGTGGTACAACAACTTATGTATAGGTGCTTGGGCTAGATCTAGACGGCTGGCTGAGCCCATATATCTATGGTATATGCTTCTCACATCATATGCCAAATACTCCCATATAACATAATTTTAATCAATTAAATTAATATAGAATAAAATTTTTTATTGACAATTATTATTTTTTAAATTAATTATTAATACAATTGATAAAACGAAAAAAAAAAGAAAAAAATGCACGTGGCACGGCTAAATTGAGTGTCCTTGCGACAACCATGTTATTCCCCGAATCATATATATATATACACTCATATACTCGATAATTCTAATGTGAATCAAAGTATTTTCACTTTAGCGGATGTCATTACTTACATGACACTTATGGATATATATAGATCGAAAGAGGCCACTCAAAATCTTTGACCCTCCCATTTCATATTTATACCTATACCTAAGCCGGCTAGGCTAATACACGTAAATCTCGGAAGAAATAGCTTTTACGGTCTGAGCTCCACCTCACCACTCTTCTTGTCGTCTTGCCTCCGACCCAATTGCGACCCAATTATTGAATGATGAAGCTCAAACTGGGCTGATGGGTTTGTCTTTTGAACTCTGATTCTCATCTGGGTTTTGCTGTTTTGGTCAGATAGATTGTTGCTCTACTTGGTAAATTTTAAACTTTTTTCACTCTTTTTAATTTCTTTATTTTGCTGATTTTGATGGTCTGAAGTGATTTTTTTTTATCTGCTTGCTAGATTGATGATGAAATAGTGAGGAATTTGAATGGTTTGGTATAAAAATCTGTTCTTTGAATGTTTATGGTTTTGCCAGTTTTCCTATGTTTTCTATTATTTGGTGAAAAAAGTAAACTTAGTGAAGCATTTCCTTTGATATGTTGCTTCTTGACTGTATTTGAAACCCTGTGGATTTTCCTGAACAACTGTATCTAATTTTAATTTACTGAAAAGGTAAACAGTATCTAATTTCTTACATTCCTGATTTGATAGCGTTTATAGTTTGTGATAGTTAGATAATTTTGTAGAATCAATAGCTTTAGCTTTGTTGAGTAGATTTTATATAAAAATGGAGACTCTGAGACAAGGGTTCAACTCATGCCCCTTTATGTTATTTCCCTATGATATGCAAATGATATAGGACAATAAACCTTGCGATAATATCGGAAAATAACTCTCAAGTTTGGAAGGTCGATATCACTTGATATTATATTTCTTCCATAATTGATACAGGATGAATAGGTTATAGATATTATATTTCTTCCATTACTGATGCACATTGTGCCTTGTCACGGTCAATATAATATTCATGCTAACTGATATACACTGAAGAGTGTCTTCTGGGCTTAATAAATAGAATCCTAGGAGGGGTTGAACTTATTACTTTTTGACAATAATCAGGAGGGAATGGCTGCATTTTCCTCTTAACAAAGCTTAAAACCCCTCCAATAACAGTTGAAGTTTCACTTGGAAAAAAAATAAAAATACTGATGTTTTTTGTCTGGTGTTTTGGGTGAGAGTTTGGTTTGCCCATCTAGTATGAACAGCGTCTTTCAATGCAGACTTTGGTGCTTTGGTGTTAATAGTGACTTTGCATGATTTTGTGTAAGCATGCTCTGTAAATTTTATTTATGTTTAGATTTAGCGAAATGCTAGGATTTTCACTGGCATATCTTTGTACATCCAAATGTTTTCCTAAATAGTTACTTTTTATGCATCTGTGTGTGCCTATGGGATGGTAGCATTTCTTGGATACCTTTGTCTGATTTACATAGAGATTGGAGGTTGCTCGCCATTGAGGGTTTTGTGGTTTTATTCCCCTTGTCTTTCGTGTTTTCTTTTGGTAATTTCTTGTCTTCATCTACTTTGTAATACCTTTCTTTATATATCGCAAAATCTTCTTCTTCATAGAGAAAACAGAAAACAAAATGGAAAAAGACACTGGTTTTCAAATGATTGCAATTGTATCAGTTATATTTATAAAGAAATGGATAAGAACCAAGAGGGGCTGGTCTTCTTTCTCCATGTATGGTTGTGAGATCATAACTGAGGACAGGTAGCTGAAGGCTATAATAGCTCAGCCGTCATTTGTACCAATCTCGTGTGTTATTATCTATTTACTGAGCTCGAGCTATAATTCTTGATCTTACTTAAGTCTGTATCTTAAATGCATCAAGTACATTTTGAAGTCTAATGATCTTTGAATTTCTTATTCCATAGTTCAGGTGGTATATATTGTACTGCAATGATGTTTGGAGCAAGATACTTAAAAGGAAACATGCCTTGAGCTTAGACTACGGACCATGTTAATTTGTCTTGTTAAACAGTAATTGTAACTACTTGTTGCACCATATTACGTTGGCTCCTTGTTTGAGTCTAAGTTGTGAAAGATTTGAAGTATATTTGTTTGCACCTTCCTTTAACTGCTAGTAATCTGTCTTTATGATAATACTTTGATGAACCCGATTCTACTCAAAAGATAGAATTATAGAATGCTAGAAATATAAATTTTGTTGCAGTGTAAATGTCCTGATAGGATAGATGTTTTGCTAATTTATCTATTATTATTGGTAATGTTTGACAGGAACATTCCAAGAGCACCAGAAAGTAAAACATTAGGAGACAAGTGTTATTACGAGTAAGTTCTATAAACATTTGGGGGATAAAAAGATGGCTCCTGGAGGCAATGTCTTTCAGGATATTTCGGAGTCTCGTTCTGCATTAGCTGATTATGACATAGCACCTGCAAATATGGAATTCAGAAGTTCCCCTTACCGAAAATCTGCAACTGTTGGGAAAGGGGCGATGGCATCAAACAGTGCCGTGCACGACTTGCTTGATTGTCCCGTGTGTATGAATTCAATGTACCCTCCCATTAATCAGGTAAATATGATTTTCACTTAAAACCCAGTTCATTAATTTAGATCCTTTCTAATAAGCAAGTGGAGAAGTACAATCAGCTTATTGTAGGCCTAGTTTGTCTTTTTTCTTTCTTATACTGTTTTGTTTTCCTTTATTGTGTATTTTAACCTTTATATGTATTTTCGTATTTTTCTAGTTTGCTTATATTTTTTGTAGCTACTTACTAATATTTATCTACTGTATCTGTTTTTCCCGCTCTGCCTCTGTATTTATTACTACATTTGGGATTCGGTCTTCTCGTTAGGGAAAGATAAGCTAGATTTTGCCCACATGGTCAATTTGTGTTGTCAATTAAGATTATTACAAATATATAGCGTGCTTATCATCCATATATTTTTCTTTTAAAAAATTATTGCAGAATCTTTAAATTTTATTGCTTCAAAGGAAAATATAGTTAAATTTGTCGTGACTTATGTCTCATCACATTCTTATTAGGAAACAGCTGGATTTTTGGAATTTTTCTCATACACGTGAAGGGAATAATGTTAATACCATACTTATAACGACATTATGTATTAATAAGTTTCTTACATATATATGTGCAGTGTCCAAACGGCCACACTCTGTGTCAGAGTTGTAAGGCTAAAGTACACAATGTTTGCCCAATTTGCCGCCAAGAGCTTGGAAATATTAGGTGCTTGGCTTTGGAGAAAGTTGCAGAGTCCCTAGAACTGCCATGCAAGTACCAGTTTTTGGGCTGTGAAGAGATATTCTCCTACCACACCAGGCTCAGGCATGAACAAAATTGCAGGTAGCTTTCAATTCACGCCCTCCATGACATATTCCACCCCTCCCTTCGGCCCCCCCCCCCCCCCCCCCCCCCCCCCCCCCCTCTCTCCCCTTTCTCCTGCGCGGCCACCCCACAAAAAAAAAAGAAAAAGAAAAGAAGAAGCTTGCTTAGTTGTGGTAGCATGATATGAAACTCGAGGGGTTGTGTCATTTTGTACTACAATCAATTAAAATGGAACTGCTTTGATGGGACAAAAAACCATTGACAAATGGGACTCTTTATGTGGAACGGAGTGAGTATCTATCTTATTCTTTTGTTGCTAGTATTAAGGATGGTTATTTCAGGCATCGCCCTTACAATTGTCCTTATGCCGGAGCTGAATGCTCTGTTACTGGTGATATCAATTTCCTTGTTAAGCATCTCAAGGATGATCACAATGTCGACATGCATGATGGAAGCACATTCAACCACCGCTATGTCAAATCCAATCCTCAAGAAGTTGAAAATGCTACATGGATGCTGACTGTAAGCTCTCTCTCTCTCTCACAAGGGGACCGGTTCCCCCCTCCCCAAACCCAAATCAGACACAAAAAAAACACAAGCAACACAACTAACACCAACAATAATCCACACACACATAACAATAAAATGAAGGAAGCACTGAGATTCATAGAATATTTTATGGTAAATTCATTTTCAGTCCCAAATACTCCTTTGCTGGCATGCAATCTGATGCGTCCAAAATCTAACACGCTTCCTTGGAGCTTCCAAGGTTTATAGTTTATAAATGCTCATTATTAAGGTTTGAACTTTGAAGCGCCACCCAGAGAGGATCAGAGGAAGGAGAATGATAAGGGGAAAATTGATATATATATATAGTGTTCTGAAAATGACTAGGTGGACCTAAGCGGCAAAGGGAGGCCTAGCGCTAAGGGGATTAGTTAGGGCTTAGGTGTTCTCCTAGGCCTTTTTCTTAATAAAAAATTATTAGCTATAAAATGTCATGCTGCAAGCCCAAATACACAATGTTCCATAGGTACCAGCCGTGCTTTTCACTGACCCACCACCAGATGTGACCCAAAACATATGGTTCTTAGGCACGACAGTGTTAATTGAAATGAAACAAAACAATTTAATTACATTTTTGCCATCTTCTGCAGGTTTTCAACTGTTTCAACCACCAATTTTGCTTGCATTTTGAGGCTTTCCATATAGGAACAGCTCCGGTGTACATGGCTTTCCTGCGTTTTATGGGTGATGATCATGATGCCAAAAAATTCAGCTATAGTCTAGAAGTTGGGGGGCATGGCAGGAAATTAACATGGCAAGGAGTTCCAAGGAGCATTCGGGACACTCATAAGACGGTCCGAGACAGTCTAGATGGACTGATTATTCAGAGAAACATGGCCCTCTTCTTTTCCGGCGGTGATAGGCAGGAGCTGAAGCTAAAAGTGGCTGGCCGTATATGGAAAGAGCAGTTATAAGTTACAAATATTATAAAATAACCAATTTCTTTTCTTTTTTTTCTCGTTGCCCTATAAAAGGGGGAAAATATTTCTTCTCCCACTTGTGAATTTTTTCTGGTTCGGAGATTTGTACGCTTCTATAAATATTTGATAATATAAATTGCTGATCGGTTTTAGAACATGTTTTAAAAGTTGTGTAAGTTGTCATCTTTTGGTGGCCTTTGAGGTTGATTTGAATATTGGCCAAGTTTAAGGAAGGATTGATTGGCAATTACATTTAAATCTGATATTAAAATGATGCTTGATTGTATGTGCGTCGTGCAACATTTTGTTATGGGATTTAAATGAAGAAAATAGAAATAGATTCCTTTCTATTCGTTAAAGAAGAAATTAGGCAATGCCACTAATATTTAAATTAGGTCATATTTTTGATCTATTTTCTCCCGTTTGACGTTACTACTTATATACGTAAGAGTTTAGTCCAAAAGTAAGAATTTAATTTATATGTAAATTTAGATCTATTTCTATTTCAATATCCTTTTAGATTTTTCAAAATAGAAAAACTAAGATGAAAACGTCAAAAACTAAAGTGAAATGATAATTCGTCTCTGGCCTCTTTCTTTTTTTTTTTTTTTTTAGTTTAAACCTTAGTATTAGATAATCATTAGACCTCGATTAAATTTAGAGTTGAGCTATTGTTGAATTTGCCACAAGAATATTTCTAACACTGTTTTTTTTTTTTTTTTTCATTTACAGAGTTCAAATTCGATATTTTGTTTAAGGGGAATAGAGTTATTCGAGATTATGATACTCCGTCCAATATCGGTTAAGTTTGAGAGCCATAATAACTTTATATAAGTTTTATCTCATTACCAAGAATATTTAATAACTTAAGGTTTTGGATCAGGCTTGTGATGGGCTAGTGAGCTTGATTAGTTCTCTTGGATAAATGTGTTTGAGTCCAAGAGCATTACAAAAATATACCTAAATGTTATGACTCATCTCCTTTGTGTAAAGATTATAATTCAAAACCACAGTTGTTTGAAGATTATAATTCAACCGGTGTATGTAAGATTTTACTCACCTTAAAAAAGAGAAATGTGTTAGTCTTAATTAATTAATGTGAATAGAGTTATATAGTGAGTTGGATGACGGGATGCAGCAACCGTTGTATTTATTATTTACTCTTCATTGGAAGTACATAAATGGGATAAGAGTCCTTAGTCATCTCATCTAATATTTACAATTGAAGATTTGATCTCAGCCATTAATTTTTTTACATACCGTGATGGATGATAATTCAGCTATATGCAATCCATTAGCTATAAATTATAGCATATGACAAACTTCCACTAATACCAAAAAAATATTATCTTTAATTTTATAAACATTTCATAACAACATTATATTTTGAAAATAATTTTTGTCTTTCTCTGTGCGGTGTCCCGTTGGCGACACTCGATGTCAGAACTGTAAGTCTAAGGTGCACAATGTGTTTACACAAGTCTTGCCCAATTTGCAGGTGTTGCCCACGTCACGCCCTTTGTTTGATAATTACGGACTGACACGTGATACTCCATTTGATCCTTAAAAAAATAGTTTTATTTTTATTTGTTTGCCATTCATTTACTTAATTATATACTATATAATTTAGAATTAATTGGAATCCATTTGCAAACTGCTTTAAAAGTACTCTATACGATCTAAAAAAAATCGATAAATTTTTAAAAATAGATATTTGATTGTAATTTTTACATATAAAAAAAAAGTGTTTTTAAAATATTTTTTTAAAGATGATGTAAATTTATATATATATATACATATATATATATATATATATTTCTAATTAAATGATGAACTAAGAAGATCATATTGTTTTATGATCATAAATTACAATTTTTTATCAAATTTTAAAACATACAAAAAAATATTAACCATATATAATTTTGAAACAAAGTTAGTACTACTCATTGTATAATGTTCTACACATAAATTAGTTCAATTTATATGTTCAAAATTTTATGAATTAATTTAAAAAAAAAAAAAAAAAAAGTCAACTTTTGTAGAGCGGAGGGACCATCAATTTTTTACCCCTTTGTTGCTCGGGCAACACATTTATAATTGCCCCCATGCAGGAGCTGAATGCTCTGTTAGTGGTGATATCATGTTCCTTGTTAAGCATCTCAAGGATGATCACATGGTTGACATACACGACGGAAGCACATTCAGCCACCGATATTGCCAATCCAATCCTCGAGAAGTTGAAAATGCCACATGGATGCTCACTGTAAGCCCTCTCTCTCTCTCTCTCTCAAACACACACACACACACACACACACACACACACACACACAGAGGAAACACTAAGTTTGTTTTTTCTTAAAATGAAAATATTTTTGATTTTTTTTAAATAGTGTAAAATTCCCATCTATATTTATAATAAATAAAATGATAAATTAAAAAATCAATAGAGTTTTATGAAATATTTTTTTTTACAATTTGGAAATACACTAAAAAAATAATTATTTTTAATTTTAGAATAGAGATAACATCAAGTAATATGAACCTAATGTTGGACTATTTGTTATAACTCCAGTTTGAAAATATCACAATAATTCTGATAAAATAATATCCACCTGGATCGAGTAATGCTCACTATTTTCTTAAGACAATTTTTGCCTCTTATATACTGTACAAGGTTGACAACGAATTGCCTCCCAAGATAAGACAGACCAAGAACTTAATCCTCATTAAATACTAGCTCGAATGTCCGGCGTTGTCCGGACTAGACACAATTGTTTATTGATATATTATAAAAAATTATTGTAAAATTTTATAAATTTTTTTTTAATATTTAATTGTAGGCAAAATAGAAAGACAATGATGGCAATTGAAATATCTCTGCTTCATACCTAAAACGCTAGGTTTACAGATTATTTATAGACTATGTGAGACATTCGAAACCTCAACCTTAGCCCTTAGAAATAGGAACA
>JAUMHB010078962.1:0-12319 GCA_032359685.1 Pittosporum tobira | reverse complement strand
GGTGTGTGCTGGGTGGATTAAGGCGGGGGATTTAACGCAAGGATCATTAAAGGTCACTTATTACATGTCTGTTACGTATATTGAGACAAATAAAGCAAAATAAATTCCATGCAGCCAACATCACATCATTAAAATTATTGTGATCAAGAAGCAAATGCAGTCCAATAGAGGAGCTAATTACCAAACCATATCAGTAAATAAGAAACTGTACAATAAATAGTAACAATCAAGTGTATACTCCCTCCCTTCAATATAAACAACATATTTTAGTTGTTGTTTAAAACGAATTTTAAGATACGTAAAAAATATATGAAAACATAATCAAGAAAGATAAAAATAAAAATATTTTAATATATTTTTATTTACCTTGAAATTTATGTCATAAAATAGCTAAAATATTTTATTTAATTTATTATATTTTTGGACGGATTGAGGGAGTATCATAAACATTCGGAAGAAAACAGAAATGCAACGAAAGTGCGGTAACTAGCCTGGCTACAAAGATGAACTTCAGAAACTCTTTTAAACTCCCTTCACCGAAATTATAATGTCTTAATTTTTTTTTTTGGTCTGTCTAAATTTA
Source organism: Pittosporum tobira (assembly GCA_032359685.1). Classification (NCBI taxonomy): domain Eukaryota; kingdom Viridiplantae; phylum Streptophyta; class Magnoliopsida; order Apiales; family Pittosporaceae; genus Pittosporum; species Pittosporum tobira. Next base: position 11,736 of record JAUMHB010078962.1, on the reverse strand, counting down.
TTTGTCCTATTTCTTTTCTTGAACTCTTTTTTAACTTTTTTTCCCCAATAATACCCACAATTAATTTATTGGAAATAATAAATACTTTCTTGAAAATAAAAGAATCATTAACTTCACTAATTTTCTCTATCTATTTATTAAAGAATGCTTCTATATAATATGATAATGAAAATGGTATAATAGACAAACAATAAAATTTTTTAATATGCGTGTAGTTTTTAATCATGACAATATAAATTGGACGGATGGAGTACAACAAAACTTGACTATTCCTAAATTTATGCTTTGATGGGATTGAATAACCAACTGCAGATTTACAATTCACATGAAGAAACGTTCACAACCCAAGGACTAACCGGTGATGAAAATGTAATTCAGTGAGATGGGAAAACTACAAGTTAGTTCACCTTCTCAACTAAATTCCCACATGTTCAAAACTAAATTGACCAACCTTCCATTTTTTTTTTTTTAGATTTATTTATATTTTGATTTGGAGGATATCTAGTTGAGAAGATGAACTAACATATACTTTTTCAGATCTCCATACTTTCCAACCTACAATTCGTCGAACACCAAAAACCCTTCCTAGTTGCTTTCTATAAATTACCATTACAAACTGCTTTCATTACAACAAAGCATTTCCAAGTACACAAAGTCGCCAAACTAATTACAAATTTGAGCTCCAATCAAACAATGGCTTCTTTTAAGCAATCTTTTCTGCTGGCTTTCGTCCTGGCCTTCTCGCTTTCAAGGCTGCATGTGAGTTTTGCGGCTCGCCACTTGCTACAAACTTCGGCACCAACACTGCCTACCATTCCAACTCTGCCAAAGGTTACATTGCCACCATTCCCGACCACCACGCCTTTGCCTACCCTACCGAAAATTCCGACTTTGCCAACCATGCCTACTATCCCAAACGTGGCATTGCCTCCTCTGCCAGCAGGTCTCCCAACCATTAACACAATCATTTCATCCATTCCTTTCTTCTCTCCACCACCAAGCCCTTAATTATGATATTCCAGAATTTTATTTAATTACAGATCAACAAACCGTATGGATTTGTCATTTCTTCCGTTGATTGTATGAACTTCTCTCCAGTGTTTACGATATGAAACTTGTCGCGGTTCCAAGTTGGATTGTTTTTCTGTTTTGCATTTTTAATTTCCCTTTTATACTATTGCTTTCTTTTTAGAGTGATTGTTGTACTTGATAATTGATTGTTCCTATATACATGAATATGATCGTGATTTCTTACTTATCTTGTTCATGAACATCTCTAATAAATTCCATGTGTGGATGGTCATGTAATTAATCCAAAGTCCTATTCCACTAGATCATGATACGGAGTACGTAATAAATAACTAGTGTTCCTGGACTGATAAGCATCCCACTTTTTCAGATCCACCAGAACATTGTATACTTCTAACTGTTGGGAAACTTTGTTGTATTAGCAAGCTACAGCATAACTTTTATTCTGCTACAGTAAAATTATATAAGCTAGGCACAAGAAATGAACAACGGTAACTGAATGGAAAATAAAAGGTAACAAGCTAGCCACAAATATGAACCAACGGAATACTTTACTACTGGAATTCAATTCTAAAGATTGGTACAATTAGGACTCAAGTTGACTATTTAAAGGAGAAGAAAAAACACACACTACGCCTATAAAGATGGAAGTAGTTTCCATGTTAGTACTTGCATCTAAAAAATAAGTACACGGCTTTTCCACTACAGCCACTATTATTTGACTCATTCATTACATATAAATAAATAAAAGACATACATCATATTTTATCACTTCCCCTTGATGCAAAGTCGGATACACTAAGGTGAGCTCTAAAATTCACTATCTCCGGATATGACAATGCTTTAGTGAAACCATCAGCAACTTGCTCATTAGTGGGGCAATGCTTCATTGCAACAACTCCTTCCGCAACAATTTCTCTAATAAAATGATGACGACGTTCAATGTGCTTCGTTCCTCCATGAAAAATCGGGTTTCTTGTCATAGAAATTTTTGCCTTGTTGTCGCCAAAAATGTTAGTAGCTCGTTCTTGAACTTGTTGAAAATCTTCCAAGATTCTCCTCATCTAAATAGCTTGACAAACGGATGCAGTTGCTGCTATGTACTCTGCTTTGGATGATGACAATGCTGTTGTTGCTTGTTTTTTTGAGCTCCATGAAACAACACCAGAACCAAGGCTAAAAATATAGTCACTCGTACTTTTTCTATCATCTACAAAACCTGCCCAATTACTATCAATAAAACCAACTAATTGAAATTTAAAAAAAGTTTTGTACCAAAATCCATAGTTGGTAGTTGCCCGGATGTAGCGAAGAATTCGCTTAGCTGCTCCAAGATGATGCATTGAAGGATTATGCATGAACCTTGAAACTAAACTGACTGGGAACATAATATCTGGACGAGTGTGAGTCAAATACATTAACCCATCAACAATACTTTTGTAGAACCTTTCATTTGCTTTAGCCGTTCCATCATCAATGTTCAACTTCTTATTTGTATTCATGAGAGTAGTCATTGTCTTACAATTCAACAAATTAAACTTTTAAAGCAAGTCTAAGGCATACTTCTCTTGTGAAACAAAAATACCCTCATCAGTTTGCTGACTTGAAGACCAAGAAAATAATGTAGCAAACCCAAATCAGTCATATCAAACTCACCCATCATTCCATCTTTAAATTCTTTCATAAGTGTATTTGAGGAGCTAGTTTAAATAATGTCATCCACATAAACACAAACCATAAGTACTTCATTTCCTTTTACCTTCACATACAAGGTAGGCTCGCTTTCACTTCAATGAAACTCATGTTACTGCAAATACGTATCAAGCCTGCTATACCAAGCTCTCGGAGCTTGTTTGAGACCATAAAGAGCCTTTTTCAACTTATAGACCTTTTCCTCTTGGCCATTAACAACAAATCCCTGCATCTGTTCAACATACACATCTTTATCCAAAAAACTATTAAGAAATGTAGACTTAACATCAAATTAAAAAACATTTTATTTCTTTTGAGCCGCTAATGCCAAAACCATTCTAACAGTCTCAAATCTAACAACAAGAGAAAAAATTTTAAAATAATCAACCTCATGTTTTTGAACATACCCTTTGACAACTAACCTTGCCTTGTGTTTTTGAATACTTCCATCAGGTTAATATTTCACCTTGTAAATCCATTTCACACCAATAGCCTTCTTTTCTGGTGGCAAGTCTACAAGCTCCAACGTGTCGTTCTTTTCAATAGCCAATATCTCTTCCTTCATCGAATTCTCGCATTCTTCTTTTCTAGCTGCTTCATCATAGCTTACGGGTTCAACAACCATAAGAGCAAAAGTGGTTGCATAAATATCAGTCAGGGACCAAAACTTTCTTGGTGGTATTTCACTTGCATAAATTTCAGCCAGGGACTGAAACTTTCTTGGTGGTGTTTAACTGTCGGTGGATGATTTACTCCGACTAGTTGGGCTACTGATTGGAGAAGTCTGTGGAGTTGCTACATCTTCTTGTGCATGTGATGATTCAATATCATCTTCTCCAAATGACAATAGCTGGTTAGTAGTACTTTTTGGTTGCCAAAAATTATTTTCATCAAAAACAACATCTCACCGAATGATTAGCTTCTTGGTAACCGAATTATACAAATGATAACCGTTGATCTCATCACTATACCCAACAAATAAACACATTTCGCTCTTTTTATCGAGCTTAGTGCAATCAGTTGAATCAATTAAGGCATAAGCAATGGAACTAAAAAAATTTAAACCACTTACATTGGGCTTACTTTTCCACCAAGCTTCATAACGGTGTCTTATTTCTCACCGCTTTTGTTAGAGATATATTAAGGAGATGGACTATTGTAGCTACCTCTTCAGCCCAAAATTCATTCGGAAACTTCTTCTCAGTCAACATGCTTCATGCCATTTCTACCACCGTTCGGTTCTTCCGTTCAACAACACTATTCTGTTCTGAAGTTTTTCTTACTGTGAACTGCCTTCGGATGTCATTCTCTTTGCAAAAAAGAGTAAACTCATTAGATAGAAACTCTCCTCCTCAATCAGTTCTAAGAGTTTTGAGTGCTCAACCACTTTGTTTTTCTGCAAAAGCATTAAACTCATTGAACTTTTCAAATGCCTCCGATTTCTTAGTAAGAAAAAATACCCAACTCATACGAGAAAAATCGTCAGTAAACAATAGAAAATGTTTACTATTATTTAATGACAATATTTTTGTTGGGCCACAAATATCTGCATGAACCAATTTCATAGGCTTACTGGCTCTCGAAACTTTCCCAACTGGAAAAGGCAGCTTATATTGCTTACCGTAAACACAACCTTCACAAACACTATCAACGGAGACAATAGACGGTAAACCACAAACCATACTTTTCTGACTCAGTAATTTCAACCCATTAAAATGCAAATGCCCATATCTTAAGTGCCACAACTTAATGTACAATCATCCAAACATGAAAACTCAAGAGGGAACATTTTATTTTCAGCCATAGGAATCTTAAAATAGGCAAACCAGATTTCTTAATGTCACAAACTCCATCATGAAATTCAACCACATATCATTTCTAAATTAATTGACACACACTAAGCAAATTATGTGCCAATCTAGGATTATAATAAACATCATAAATCAACTTTTTGATACCTGATTTGGTCATAATTGCAATGGCCCCTTTGCCTTCAATCTGGACTTGTTTACCATCACCAAGCCCCACTTTCAATTGAACCAACTTATCTATGGTCTGAAAAAGTGCTCCATTTCCCGTCATATGGTTGCTACAACCGCTGTCTAGAAACCACACATCATTCTTACAGATATTAGGATTCAAACAAGTAATAAACAAGCTACCTTCGTCTTCTTTTTCTTCGACAAAGTTGGCTTGTTGTTTGGGTTTTCTATTTTCTCCTAGCACTTTGCTTCAATATAACCAAACCTTTTGCAGTAGTTACACTGAATGCCTCTATTGTATTGTCTATGTTGGTTCCACATATCAAGCCTACCTCAGCCTCTTCCACGACCACGGTAGCCACCTTTACTGCGACCTCTATCTGACTGCCTCTGTTCGGAATGGCCTTCATTGACCTCAACCTTGGACTGAAAGGCATGCTCAAGAGTTTTTTCTGTTGACCTGTTAATTTTATCTTCATGTGCAGTAAGAGAACCCCTTAGCTCATTAACAGAAAATGTAGTCAAATCCTTAGACTCTTCAATGGCAGTAATAACATGATCAAATTTACTTGGGAGACTCCTTAAAAAAATTTCCATAACTTTTTGATCAGATATAGTCATACCAAAAGTCCTCATATTGTTCACAATAACATTAACTCGAGCAAAAAAATCTTGAACAAACTCGTTACCTTTCATGAACAACGTCTCAAACTCGCTACAAAGAGTTTGTGACTTTACCACCTTTACTTTGTTTTCTCCATGAAATTATTGCTTCAATATTGTCCAAGCATCTTTTGACTTGGTGGCACCAGAAATTCGTGAGATCACCGGCTTGTTGTAAAGCAAGCAAAGCCTTTACATCCTTCTTGCGAAGCACTTTAACATCAGTGGTTCTGTCTGCAAAACCATTCTCAACCAAATCCCAAAGCTCTTGTGCAATAAAAAATATTTTCATCTTAATACTCCAAAATTCATAATTTTCACTGGTAAAAATAAGAATTAAAGACCTACATTCCAAGTATTACCGTTTGACATGGTTGCAAAAATATTTACAGAAAGACTATGCCACAACAATAGCCAAAAGAATTGAACGCCCTGCTTTAATCGAACCTGGCTCGGATACCAAAAATGTTGGAAAATTTGTTGTATTAGCAAGCTATAGCAGGATTTTTATTTTGCTATAGCAGAATTATATAAGCTGGGCACAATAAATGAACAACGATAACTGAATGGAAACAAAATAGGTAACAAGCTAGCCACAAATATGAACCAACGGAATACTTTACTGCTAGAATTCAATTCTAAAGATTGGTACAATTAGGACTCAAACTGACTATGTAAAGGAGAAGAAAAAACACCCACTACGCCTATAAAGATGGAAGTAGTTTCCATGTTGGTACTTGCACCTAAAGAATAGTACTTGCACCTAAAAAATAAGTACGCCACTTTTCTACTACATCCACTATTATTTGATTCATTCATTACATTACATTAAATAAATAAATAAAAGACATGCATTATATTTTATCACTAAATTCTAGAAATTATTTTATTTACAAAAAAAATTAAAAAAAAATACATACATATACTCCCTCCTTTACAAATAATAAGAGAAAGTTTGACTTTATAAAGTTAGTTTAGGATATATTTTGATACAAAGTAGAATATGAATATTTTCTAAACAACATTTGAAACTAAAAATATGCTTTTATATTTTAAAAAATGGAGTAGACCTCAACTTGGAGGGCTATTCTCAAAGAACAAAAGCAATAGGAAAAGTCAAACTTATATATTCCAATGTTTATCTTATACATATATATAATGGACGGAAAATTAGTACTTAGTTATTTTCAGCTACCTAAACCCAAAATTATGGCTATAATGGATACAGGTGTAAGATTTTGGCATAAACAAGAGGCAAAGTCGTAAACGAGACACTTCAATATATATAGTTAATAGAGAAGGCGGTCACAGTCGATAAATTATCTCAATTTTACTTGAACAAATTATAATATGTTAATATCAAACATATCCATGCACTACGTACTTAAACAATGAACCTCATATATATATATATAATTACAATATTCATGGACCAATGTCTGTAAAAATTTGCTAGAATACTCTGGGAGGCCGGAGACAAAGTATGTGGGGATTGTGCTTTTTATCTGAAAGAAGTAGTTTCAAATTGTTATTATTTATTCAATCTGTTCCAAAATTAAATATACAAGTAATTAAAATTTTAAATTTTTATTATCTCATCAAACTTTAAATTGAGATATCAAACATATAGTAAGGGATTCCATAAGTTCGATGGGATGTAGATGGAGGAATTAATTGTGGAGTACAAATCTGATGTCCCAAATCCAATCCAACGGTTATATTGTATTTAAGTCATATAAAATTTACATTTATTTTTTACAATTAATAAAATTAAATGCAATACAACCGTTAAATTATATTTAGGACAACAGATGGGATAGTAAGTGGGACAACATATTTTAACTCAGTAACTGTGGGGAATTCTTTGTACATACGTACTCGATAGCTCATCCCATCCTCTCAATTAGATTCCTCCAAATTTCAAATAATTCTGATTAAAATATTAGAAATATTTTGGTTAATTTAAAAGCATTTTAAGTTTTATGTTTTCTTATTTTTTAGATATTGAACCCCAAGAGAAATAACTTTTAAAATTTAACCTAAGCTATGTGGACTTTTTAAAACTAAAAACGTCTAGTAAAAATTCATTCAATTTTAACTAAGATATGACATGTGTCGCTTACAAACATATGTATTTTTAATAAAGGCATTTAGGTCATTAATTTAACAACTTGAAATAATGTTAAGTTTTAAATAGGAGGTTAGGACATGCAAGGGGGAAGTTTTTGAATTTCATTTGAGAGATCATTAAATGACTTAAATATTTTTACAAAAAAAATTTTTAAAAAAAATATGAGAGACAGATGCCATATTCCGGCCAAAATTGATGAAATTTTAGCAAAAAGTTTAATTTAATTTGAAGAAACCATATTGCTCAGGGCCGATTTAATTTCTAAGAGTTTTTTAAACGTTGATACAAGTATTGAACGATTGATGCATGATTGAATCTAATTAAGAGGAGTTTATGAACTACATATATAAGAGAACAACAATCATTTTATTCATATTCATAGGAACAGTATATGAAGCTACAACAAGCACTCCAATACAAAAGCAATAGCCCAAGTGAAAAAAGGATAAAAATACTACCAATACATAAACTACATGCCAAGTACTTTAAATATCGATCCGTTACATACTATTGGATACATGATCAGAAATCCATGGCTATATAAACTGATTTAAACAGATATGCCGGAATCTCAAGGGCTGGTGGTGGATGGTGGTGGAGAGAAGAAAGGAAAAGATGGAATAGTTGTAGGAATATTAATAGTTGGAATGGTTGGTAGTCCTGTTGGCAGAGGAGGCAGTGTCAACTTTGGGATTGTGGGAATGGTGGGCAAATTACTCGGAATTGTCGGTATAGCCGGTAATGGGGGCAATGCTCCAACCTTAGGCACAGATGGAATGGTGGGCAGTGTTGGTACTGCTGGAGTTTGCAGCAAGTTGCGAGCCGCAAAACTCACATGTAGGCTTGAAAGTGATAATGCCACGACGAATGCTAGAACAAAACAGTGATTAAAAGAAGCCATTGTTTGAAAAAGAGTAAGTTTCAGAAAGTAGTATAACTTTCTTTTTGAGTTTTGTAGTACTAGGAAACGATGTTTGTTTTGAGTTGGAAAGGTGGCGATCTGTAATGTCTATTTATAGGAAGTGAGGAGTCTAAATCTGTTGTCCCAAATGTTATCTCATATGTTGTCCCAAATACAATAAATTTAATCTAACGGTTGTATTGTATTTAAGTTTATTAATTATAAAAAAATAACTGTAAATTTTATATGTAATATAACCGTTAAATTATATTAGAATATTAGATGGAACAACATTTGAAACAGCAAATTTGAACTCAGGTAATAAGCAAGGAAGGGCCTACTACGACTTTGATGAGATGCAGTTGGGAAATCTGGAGAAATATGCTTGTTAGGTCACCTTCTCAACTAGATCCCCTTTTACATTTCTAATAACTTGACACTTACTCTAATTACTTGTACTTGTCCAAACAACTAACTATTATTAACCTAGTTCGATAGATATTATTATTAAAGATATTATGTCAGTACTACCATCAGAAAATAAGCTCTTATTATGAAAATAAAATAAAATAATACTCCATACTTTGTATTTTCATCTTATTTGATAAAAAAAAATATCCATTAATCAATTTTTATCAAATAAATGAAAATACTAAGGTACTCAACTTCTTAAAAATTAAGATATAATTATGATAAAATTAAAATTTAAAAATGAGATATATTTTTATATTTATTTAATATAATTGTAATTATACAAGAAAAAAATATGAGATAGATTTAAATGGTTTGCAATACTTTATTTAATGTGTTTAGCATGAATTTTAAGATGCTTATATGTAACTTTTTCAATAGAATGTTGTTTAATTAGAAAAACTTTTAAATGATATAATAATATATATTCTAATATATGTTATTAGAATATTTGGAGATATTAGAAAGTGAGAGGTGATATTTCGTCCATTATTGTAAAAGATGATACCTAAAACATCACATACTCATCTACTCATATTATATCTAAAAAAAAAAAAAATTACCAAAAATATAAAATTGTTTTTAAAAATTTACAAGCAAAAAAACCAAATCCAACATATAAAACATTATGGTATGAACCATATCAAACACATATATAAATGTTGATGCTTGTTGATTGTCGCTGATCTAGCATTCTCGTTACTTTGCTAGATTGAATTAAAGCTCTTGGATTAGTCAACCTGAAATACGGAAAATACGAGGGATTGCGGCTCTATTCTCCATTCTGATGCTTAAGTGATCAAAAATTAAAACATCAACAGTAAGTTCAATGAAATAAAGAGTATTAGTGTGTGGTTCTACCTCTTTTTTTCTTACAGTGATTAGAGGGGTTATTTATACAGATTTCATCATGATGCAAAAATCGAGGATAAAGGAGTTGCAGACTAATTTGAATGTACACGTCTCCTTGAACCTATTGGGCCATGAGGGTATCCGCCGTGTGAATACCTATTGGGCCATAGGGCCCTTTGGTACGGCTAGGAATATGATCAATCTGGGCAACTTCTGTTAGGCTAACAATCTGTGAAAATACTGTTTGGGCGATCGAATGAGAAGACTTGTCTCGGTCGTTCATAAAGATCTGGCGAAGGGAACCCTGCCAAGGCCTTCTGATGTAACTTCCAAGGAGAAACCTTTTAGTCTAGTTATGTGAAGTGAGATTACAGGATTGATGACATCGTGCGCATCCGAGCGGGAGTGAAAGATAACTGGTCTACATGTGTTAGTGTTCTGATGCCCTAATTAAGGTTTGGGGAATACCATAACCTTAATTTGGGGTAGTCTCCATCAATAAAATAATATTATATTTATAATTTATTATTTTATTATTACACTGTTTATCAAAAAAATTAATATATTTTTCTTTTATGTAAAAATTATAATAATATATTTATTTAAAAAATTATTTTTTAAAATATTTTTAATTTTAAAAAAGATGAAATATAAAAAGAGCTCTCGAATTAGTGAAAGTTTAAATAAAATAAAATAATTCCATAAGAAGATTAATGATTATTTAAACATGAGAAACTCTTTGTTTTTATTTTTATTTTTTTAAATCACGGTAACCCTTTTGTGTCGTTTCCTTGGTGAAATGAGCCACCTGGATGCTGGAAGGGAGGATTAACTCTCTTCTATTAAAGCAATGGTACATTGATGTCTGTGCATTACGAATACCCAGTCTCAGATTTGTTTTCCCAAATACTCCTTCCGTTCAAAAAAGAATGAGATTTTAACAAAATAATGAGTTAAGACTCATTCTTTTTTGGACAGAGTGAGTATTATCTTATTTGTTGTCCTAAATTTAATCTAATTATTATTTTTTATTTAAATTTATTAATTATAAAAATTAATTAAAAATTTTATATACATTATTATAACCACTGAATTGAATTAAATTAAGATAACAAATTAAATAATTCAAATTTGCTTTTGTGGATGGAACCCAACACTTGGAAGTGTTACTCACGTTCCAATTAATTCTCTCAATTATTTGAGAGGCCTTGCCCCTACCTACCTTTAGATCCACTTTGGTAGAAATTCAGTACTCATCTTCAATCACTGGCTAATAATTGAAGCAACTCAAGCATATACACAAACATTAAATCGGCCAGGAAAGGAGTGATGAATGCAAACCTTGATATATATTTTTGGATCTTGTAGCTGTCAACTGTTCGGCTAAAGAGAGAGGCTCTCAGCTGCGGAGGAGATATATGGAGTTGGTGCATGTGATGCATGTATATGAGCTGTGGAGTAGAAGATCGATATGACTGGAGCGCTGTGTGTGTCCAATGGTAATAATAATGCAGGGGTAGTTTCGTAAATTACTTGGTGAACAATTAGGGTTTGTAAAGTAAATTTCATAGAAAAAGTTAAAAATCAGTTCCTGCACTGGTCGGTTGTACAATCAGCCAATAACTCTTTTTTTTTTTTTTTGTCAAAAGCTTAAACAAATAGGCCACGGTAGCTTATTAATAATCAAGAATCGAACAATCACATTTTAAAAAAAAATAGTACCAAACATGCACATTGGATCTTTAGAATATGACATCAGCAAGTTCATCAATTAAGACAAATAACAAAATAGAATTTCATCCAGGGGAACCTGCACTCATATACTCCGTATGTAGTAGTAGTCTAAGACTTACAAATGTATTTATAAGCCTTAATTAGACGTGATATCTCATACTTTTAAATTATAAAATATTGAATATTGAATTATCGAGATAATTTCATGATCTTAAATCGATAGTTAGTAATTAATAGTTTTATTTCCAGTTATAATTAAAATAATAATAATAATAATAATA
>JAUMHB010078940.1:0-12321 GCA_032359685.1 Pittosporum tobira | reverse complement strand
TGTTTTGCCTTAATTCGTGAGCCGAATAATTTATTAATTAAATAATACTTCAAAATGTCAAAATCTGAAAAATATAATATTATACTCTATTTTTACGTTTTGGCACGCTGCAATTGCAACGGCGCTATCCGTTTTTCCATACGACGCTCCAAACGAAAAAGTCAACTATGGGCCCAATTGAAAAAGTCAACCGTGGGCCCGGTCGGGTCAAAAAGTCAATGGCAACTCGATCCATTGTTTTCTCGCACTGATTCCAGATCTTCGATCGGATCATGATTCTGAACATTATATAACTCTCAGGTCCAAAACGACCAACATGTCCTTAGGCACGATAAGTTTCAAAATAACCAAAATGCTATTGGCATTAACTTTACTATTTTAAGTCCGTTCTTCGTAACTTTACTATTTTAACTCCGTTCTTCAAAACGGAAAATCGAAACATAATTCCACTAGAGAAATAACAAAATGAATATTTTTATTTATTAAATCATTATCATATTTTCGGGTTCTCACAATTAGTATTAAAGAAGATAAGGGTATTTGAAAAAAATAAAATTTTCAAAATATATCAAAAATGGGAGAATTTTAAATGTAATAATTTTCAGAATATTATGTAACGGAAAGGAAACTACTCAACTAAGTGAATATTAGTATATATATAGATATATCTGACGAGTACAACAACCCCTTTACAGAGGGTTAGATTATTTTGTTTCTCCCGGTGGTTGTTGAAGTTGAAGCCAAGTAGGACAATGTTTTTGCATTGTCTTTCGTATTTTATTTGTTCTAATTATTTTTATTTAGGGTAAATTTTCTTTTCAATTAGAATAAAGTTTAGATGATTATTTTTAATTTATCTTTTTTCTCATATGGTTATTTGAAATTAAAAACTCGACATTTATAAATCTCGAAGATTTTGAAGGGAAGTAAACTACTTCATTTTTCATTCATCTTGACTGAAATTAGAGAATAATAATAATAATAATAATAATAATAATAATAATAATAATAATAATAATAATAATAATAATATATTTAGAGGTGACAAAAGATGAATTGTATTGAATTAGAAATATTTTGAGGTGAATGAATAAAAAATATATTAATTTCTCCTCATCTCACAATCACAGAAATATAAGTGTCGAGTGTTGACTTCAAATGGTCACCTAGAAAAAGGAATAAACTATATGTGATCTATTTTACTCTTTTAATTATGTCTCAAATAGACTCAATTCTTTTTCAAAATTCCTAGAAAATTTTCGTCATGCCATTTTCTTTTGAGAAGTTCTATATTTTTTACTAAGCATATGTTGTTTGTTGGACAATGACGCCTTTTAGTTTTATTAAACGAAAAAATATTAAAGTGATCATTGTAGTAATACGTAATAATTTTTTTTTACCTTTATCAATAATTACTTAAACTTCTTTGATATATTCTATTACTTTAAAAAAAATTAGCTTCTTTAATTAATTGGTATAAAACAAAACAAAAAACAAAAAAACAAAATTTGCATCTCCTCCACCGCTTGGCCTCTGCATAATCTCCGACAACTCATAATGTTCATTCAATTTAAAACAACAAAATTTCAATTCAATTCAATCTACATCTCCTACAATCTTCTCCTACAAAGTTCATTCAATTCCAGTTAACTGTGGGTTAAACTCTCAACCCATAATCTACTCTCTTCACTTTTCAAACCCAAATCCACTTCGAATCAATTCAAACAACAAACTAAAATTCAACAATCGAACCAATTTAATTCTATCATTATTACATACGAAATTTGAATTTGTTGGCGTTGGCGGCAGTGGTGACAAAGTTAGAGTTTTGTTGAGGATAGCGGAAAAAGGGGAAGGATTCGGACGAGAGGCGGAGTTAGAGCTTTCATTGAGGTTAGTGATGGGCGGTGAAGCATGTTTTCTCTGTGGCAGAGATGGTTATGACTATGGAAGGGGTGGTGAGGATGGACGTCATTGGACCAGAGCTGGTCATTGGACTGAAGGTGATGAAACATCGAGCCAACAGAAGAAGATGCAACCTAATTTTTTTTTTCAGACTTATCTTTGTTTTAATATAATTTAAAGTTTAATAGCTTTTAGTTTAAAAAATGAGAATTTTTTTTTAATAAGTTTTAATGGGTCAAACTTTTAATTTTTAATTTTTGCACCAGGTCAAATTAATGGGTTAACGGTTTAGTGATTTAATATGGGTCGGATCATATTAAATTACATCTTAATTGTCACATCATGGCAATGCCACATAAATATTCCGTTAAATAAATAATAGATTTGACAAAATTTTCAGTTCGTATACCAAAATGACAAGTTTAGCGAGTTGACTGTAAAAAAATATAATTCAGTGACCAACTTATCACTTTTTAATTATAATTAATTTAAAGTTTAAATTTTAAAATACGTAAAATACGTAAGAAGATTTTATTTTAAAAATAATTTTTGGATTACTATCATATTTTTATTTTACTATTTCTCTTATTTTTAAAATTTATTTTTATCTAATTTTAATTATTTTAACACTAATATTCAAATTCCTAACATACTTATTTTTTTTTTTTCAAATTCATAATTATTTGTTGACATGAAGTATTCTCACATAAATTAGTAATCTCTCTCATACGTGGCATGTTGACATGAATGACCATCTAAAGTCAACTCAATTAACGGAAATAGTAACAGAGTGTATCAAATTATCAAGTATAGTGAGCCGATTGAACAAAAAATCAGTTCAGTGATCAATATGTATATTGAGTATTATTACACTGAGCACTTTGATATTTTTTTTCTTTTATTAAAATATAAAATTATGATATCTTATATACATGCACAGAATTATCCTATGTTGAGTCGAATGATAAATACATATTGGGTGAATTTTCCTTCTTTCTCACACAAAATCTCTAAAAAGGTTGAAACTTTTGGCTCATTACACTTCGGTGGATGTCTTTTTAATATATTATCCGAGCTAAATGTAATCTTTTTAATATATTATTTATAATTATTGTATATAATATATTGATGATTATTGGCACAATTTATTTTAAAATAACTTATATAACTTATATGCTAATTAAAATATATTATGAGCTAAAAAAAAGTACATATTGACTAATTTTTTAAAATAAATTGACAATATTATTATACTAACCTATAACTTTTTTAAAATTAGCAAAAACAAATAATTTTAAATTGGTTGATTTTTGAAAATAAGTTATAACCAGTTTAAATAATAAGTACCAAATAAGTATGAAGATTTGACCTCATTACACTTCGGTCTATGTCTTTTTAATCTTTCAGTTAATTACTTTGATTTAATTGTTTAGCTTGCTTAATTTCCGTTTTGTCCTTGTTTATTTGGTAAGATGACAATTAGTTTTTTGTTTTTCAAACTCATTTCAATTCCATTTCAGTTTTGAAACATCATGTGGTTTGTCCATGTAAGTAATTTATGAGATTCAAAGTTTAGTGAACCCGTCCTTTTTTTTTTTTTTTTTTTTTTTTTTTTTTTTTTTTTTTTTTTATGTATCTATTACAAACCCCAACAGCGAGGGTCGAACCCCTATCTCTTCTTTGGGAGAGGCCATTGGTAACCATTGGGCTACTGATTTTTTTTTTGTTCATTTTGTTGAGTCTAAAAAGGAGAAATTCTCTTTCATTGTAACACAAATGGGGGTGATGTCTTAAAAATATTGCAAATGCACAATGTCTAATTATAGACCATGATAAGTACTAGAGATGCACAAAAAGACCGGCCCATCGGGTTTTAACCCAGACTTGTCAGGACCGATCTTTATTTGAAAAAGATCAGACCTGTCTTTTTAGTTGATTAGGCTGGGTTGGGTCAGATTATGTACCAAAAAGTGAGGCCCGTTGAGGACTACCGATCCAGGCCGGTTCTAGACCGGTCCTCAGCCGATTGGGGTTAGACACATGCTGGGTTTCAAGAACACACAGGTTGGGTTTCAAGAACCATGAAATCGACGTGGAAATAAAAGTCCCCGACTTCTATCAGAACATCCTCCACAATTCCCTTAGGAACTTTAACCGAATGGTCGACTAATTAGAGTGTGACACTTGTCCTTTTTAATTCCCTTAAACCTAGTGTTTGATACACTGAAAATGGAAGTAGGTTCACCCTCACTCCTAAATCAAGCAAGGCATTTTCGATGAGAGTATTACCTATGATGCATGAAATGGTAGGACAACCGGGGTCCTTATACTTCATAGGCACTTGACATGATAAGATGGAGCTGACATGGGCTGTCAAAAAGCTCTTTTAGGAACCTGAGTAGTTTTCTTATGCGTACACTGATCTTTTAGACACTTAATTAGAATATGAAGGAATTTGTTGAATGGCATCTAGAAGTGGAATATAAATTTTCACTTGCTTAAAGACTTCTAGAATTTTGTCTAATTGAGTCGATTGCTTATTGGAAATAAGTCTGTGAGGAAATGGAGCTTTCGGCTTATAGACCTTTTCACTTAACTTATCAGTTAAGTTTTAATTATTCTTTGAAGTAGGATGATTAGATAATCCTATTAACTTAGAATTTGTGGGCTCTTCAGTTTAACTTAACTTAGAGTTCGATTCCTTGGGAATTTCATTGTGCTCATCTTCGCTTTCATTACTCGTGCGATTATTAATTTTTTTTCCTTATTTTAAAGTCATGATAGCATTCACTTGATTAACTGGATTATTATCATATGAGTTAGCATGATAAGGTTTTTGATTCAACATTGGAATTCTTGGGTTAACGTCAGGCTGACTAGGGGATTTTCCTTTCTCTCTTTCATTCATTGCATTAGCCAATTGACTCAATTGAACTTCCAAACGATATATCGCTTGATTGTTCGACTGTAGCAATTGATTAATTGATTGTTGGAAAGTATGTTGAGAGTTAATTAAAGCTTTTATACTCTTTTCTAGATTGCCAAATTTTTTCCCATGCCCAATTGGAATTCTTAGTGGGCAAAGAGGTGTCGGATTTGGACTTGGATATAGGCCAGGATTCTGTATTTAAAAGAATGATTGATCACTTGGCTAGAATTACTATTATGATAAGGACCTTGGTTCCAAGAGAAATTGGGATAATATTTTCAACCGAGATTGTAGGTTGGTGCAAAAGGATTATTCCTAGGTCTTTGATACATGGCATTCACTTGCTCATACCCATCATTAGCTTGGTTCATGAACCTAGGACCCCCAACATTCTAGAGCTTCAAGTCTTTTAACCAAGGCAGCTATTTTTGCCTCAGCAGAAAGAGAATTCCCAACTACATGGACCCCCTAGATGGACTAGGTTTATCTAGGTCCCTATTATCTTCCCATTGGTTGGTTTTTTCTAACAGTCCTTTTAAAAATTCCCAAGCATCATTATCATCTTTGGTCATGAAATCCCCTTGACACATCGATTCTAACATTGTTCTAGAAGAATTATTTAACCCCTCGTAGACAATTTGACATAGCCTCCACTTTTCAATCCCATGGTGTGGGCATTGGGCCAAAAAATCTTTGAATCAATCAAAATATTTCGAAAATGACTCAGTTTCGAATTGAAAAAATTAACTTATTTCATTCCTTAACTTTGTGGTCTTATGATTTGGAAAATATTTTTTTAAGAACACAACAACAAACTCATCCTAAGTAATGATGGAGTCTGTACGAAGACTAGACAACCACTTTTTAGACCATCTTTCAAGGCAAAGATGATGAACCTTAACCTCATAGAATCCTCAGTTAGTAGTTGAATTTTAAAGAGACTACAAACCTCCACAAATTCTTGAACAAACATATACGGATCCTTTACCCCGATGAACTTAGGTAACATATTTATGTAATGAGGTTTAAGTTCAAAATTATTACCATTGATTGGGAAGCAACTTAATGCATGATGGTTGTGCAGACCGAGCTAGACAACAACGGTCCTTTAAAGCTCTAGGAAGTGCTTTTTCACCCATGATTTCTAGTTGGCTTAGACTCAGTCTTATCCGAGCTTACTAATCGATTCTTATGATCCTTGATCCACTCTATAATACACTACCGAGCAAGCAAGCACATAGCCAAATAAGTCACACAAATAAATAAATAAATAAATAAATCCTAAGTCTAGGTTTTCCTAAGAAAAATCTAGACAACTCCTAACTGGTAAGTTCCCTTTTAAAGCTATCAAATAAGAGTCAATCAAACCAATTGGCCAAGTAAGTGCAAGGTCCGATAGGGAGTCTCTCTGTTAAAACGGTGGCTAATTAAATAATTAACCTCCTTTCCTTTAAAGGCTTAGACTTTTTTAACACTTTCCTACACACCAATTACTTGACATATTCAAAATTTAATCTCTTTAAAAAATCACTTGATCTTACTTGAGCTCGAAGATCTTAGGGCCAACATCTACTTGATTTTAATTAGGTTTGGTTATGCAAAATGATGTTAATTGTTTTTGGGCCAAGGAAGGGTGATGAAATCTCCACCTTATCTTGTGCTACAAGTTCTTGTCCATAAAATTAATTAACAGTGATGCAACACACAAGAGAAAAACAATAAAACACATAAGATGCTTAACTACGTGCCCTAATCAAAGCAGAGAAACGATGGCACATACCTTTTGCTCCAGCAAGTCACAATTTATTATAATGCAAAAATAAATAAATAAATAAAAAGAAAGAAAGAAAGAAAATAACAACCTAAAGCAGGGTGTGCTCTACATGAGTGAATATGCAATGCACAAAGAGCTACAAACTAAAACTTAAAATAAAACAGAGGGAGATCGGGTTACCTCAAAGTGTAGCAATAACTTTTAACAATACCCATTTAGAGTATTTGATTTGCCTTAATTGCTGAATTAATTTCTTGTATAGCTATGCCTTGAGTCACATGTTACTCCTTTACTAGCCTTGTTCTCTCAAGCCTGCAAAAACAAACTAAAAGAAAAGAAAATTAATGATTAAAATAAATAAATAAATAAATAAAATTAAACTTAATTATTATTTTTAATTTAAATTTTTTTTTGGAGAAAAGAGAGGAAAGAAAAAAAAAACTAATTTGAAGAAAATAAAACTAAAACTATTCCCCAGCAACAACGCCAAAAACTTGATGTGTTAAAAGTACTACAAGTGAACAGTGTTTAATTGTAGACCATAACAAGAACAGATTGATCCCATAGAGACTAGTTTAATTTTAATATTTTCTTAAAATTATTTTCACGCAAATTAGAAATAATAATTTGGAGAGTTGATTAATTTACACTAAAGGATATAAAAGAAATATTATACTAAAAATGGATAAAACTATTTATGAGAAAATAATATAGGATTTAGAATCCGCTAAGCAAAACATAACAATTTAATTTTCTCTTCTCATTTTATCAATCAAACTTTATACCACTAATAAATTTATATAGTTTGAATAAATAAATAAAAATAAATAATGATTTCATTCCTTTTAAGATAGTGATTTTTGTATTAACTAGGCACACATGGGCTATGAAAAATTAATGATTAACAATAGCCCATTAAAACATCTTTGTTAAATAAATCACTGAAAATTATAAACAAATGTATTTCTTAACTATTAAATTATTTAAGAAATAATAAGGAAAATCAATAAAACATTAAGCATAATTGAAGAAGAGTAATATTTTTGTCATGAGTGCATAACTTCATGACCATCATAGATCGGATGATTTAGTTAGCCATGAAATTAATCATAGATAAATATAATACTTTCTAATTGCTACTAAAGTAATTGAAAACTAATAATTAAAAAGAATGAACTATAATTAATTAATACTAAATGAAAGGAAAAATAATATAAGAACTTTATTGAATAGAGTAATGGAGTATACTTGAAAACTAGAAGAGACAAAATATAAATGTTCTCTTTTCTCTCAAGGAAAAATATAATAATAATCTCTTGGATGATCTCTCGTTTACTTTATTTATTGCCTTCAAAATTAGGGTTGAAGTCTCATATCTTTATCTCTTTATCTTCTTATCACTTATCACTTTATCAACTCATCACTTTATCTTCTCATTTGGATGAACTTTATCAACAATTCAACTTCTAGATAGCTTCATTCTAATTATCCTACAAAATAAAATAAAATATATTAATTAACTTTATTATTAGGCTTAAAGGTATTTTTGACCCTGTGTTGTTATCACTTTTAAACATTGAATCTTGAAAAAAAATAAATTGAAATCGAACCTCAATGTTCGTAAATTTTTTGAAATTAAACCTTCCGACAAGTTCAATTCCAATTTTGGCCGGAATATTCAAATTTTTCTGAAGATGCAAATTTTTAGAGGGGCTTTTTTTGTCTTTTAGGGATCGAAAGGTAATTTCACACTACAAACATACTTAATCAGCTCCTTCAGTCGGCAACTTCGATTCTCATTTTGTTCTTTTTCTTCTTCCTCGTTGACTCAGCCCAGAAAAAAAGCTCGGTTTCTCAAATTGATCTTCGATTAGTCGCATAAGGAGATGAAACTCGGATGAACCATGTCTATAAGAGATTTTTTGCACAATTCTAATCCTGGTACGCCTGAATATGATAATTATCTCTTCTTTGAATCAGGGCAGGTTTTATATGTGCTTTGGATTTACCATGACATTGTGCATATGTGCTTAAGATTTGATTTTTGCAGAAGATTATAAGTTGTTT
The DNA here is from genome assembly GCA_032359685.1 of Pittosporum tobira. Taxonomy (NCBI): domain Eukaryota; kingdom Viridiplantae; phylum Streptophyta; class Magnoliopsida; order Apiales; family Pittosporaceae; genus Pittosporum; species Pittosporum tobira. Next base: position 3,646 of record JAUMHB010078940.1, on the reverse strand, counting down.
TTTCTTGTCTCGTTATTCTTTATGTGCATTGTTGTGTCTTATAGTGTAAAATGTCGGAAAAACATATATTTTTGTCCTATTTCTCTGGTCATCTTGTCTGTGCTTTAGGGTTCCATATGTCAGGCATAAAATATTTGAACCTTGTTTTCTTGTATATATTGTCGGGTTCCACACTTTAATAATCAAATTATTTGTGTTTGAAATGTACAAATTTATATACTGTTCTTTGTCTTTTGCAGCTCCTGGAAGTAATTTATTGACTGTGAAAGTATATCATGGTGGGATGTTGATTTGGTCTCCAAGTACAAAGTATATTGGTGGTTTTAACATAATTTATGACCATTAGATAGTAGAAGACTTGTCTCTTGAATCCATAACTCTAAAGATTAGAGCTTTAGATTATGAAGGTAATGTTGCTACATATTATAGGATTCTAGGGGCACCTATGGAGGGTGGATTGATGTTTTTAATGCGTGATGTTGATATTCCTCAAATGGTAATATTTGCTCAAAATAATAACAACTCCATTGAGATTTACGTGAAGCATCCTGGGTGGACATTAGATGGGCGGGAGGAGATAAGTTTGAAAGGACATTATGAAGAAAAATTATTTGATATTGAGGTTTGTGGTCAGAAACATCCTGGGGTTAAACCTGAATTTGTCGATTTTGACGATTCTGAGTACAATATGATAGAAGAAGAAGAACTTGAATTTACCAAGAATGTTGATGCTGCAGCTGAATGGGCAAGAAGGGTTACGAGAAACTTAAGGTTTAATGGGAATGATGGTGATGACACTGAGTATGATGATGAATCAGATGGTCTTAGGAGCATGGTTGTAGGAGAAATTTTGGAAACACTATAGGCTAAGAAGAAAAATATAAAGTAACTAGTGTATGTTGAGTCTGATGATGCTAAATTCTGTGTAGGAATGTTATTCACAGACAGTGAGCAGTTTAGAGAGACTGTAATTACTCATTGCATCAAGTGGGGTAAAAACATCAAGTTCAAGAAATGTGAAAAGAATCGGGTAAGGGCTGAATGCAATCCTCCATGTCCATGGAGTTTATATGCTACTGTCAATGCAGATAAATCTCTTATAGTAAAATTTCATTATAGGGATCACACTTGTGGAAGGAGCACTCCATAATTACCACGATTACATTCTGGTTATTTAGCTAAGAGGTACAAGGGAGAATTTAGGATCAACCCTAATTGGGATATGTCTGCCTTTCATGCCAGAGCTCACATGAATTTAAAAGTGGATTTAAAGCTACATGTACTGCACAGAGCCAGAAAAATTGCATTATGGAAAATAAATGGATCAATTGAAGAGCAACATGCAAAATTGTGGGATTACAGGGAGGAGTTATTAAGAAAAAAATTCAGATTCAACTGTGGAGATTGAGTTAGAGTCTGGTATTAATTCTGTGTTCAAAAGAATTTTTATTTGCTATGGGTCATTAAAAATGGATTTAGAGAGGGATGTAGACCAGTGATAGGATTTGATGGTTGTCATATCAAGGGCCCATATCCAGATCAGTTACTCAGTGCTGTTGGTGTCGATGCTAACAATTGTATGTATCCTTTTGCATATGCAATTGTGGAGGCAGAAACTAAGGATACATTGCAGACTTGCAATTAAGTACTGGCTATGGATGGACCTTCATCTCTGATAAGCAAAAGGGGTTACAGTATGCAATTAAGCTTCTTGCTCCTTATGCTGAAGTTAGGGTATGTGTGAGACACCTATATAACAATTTCAAGGCTATGCACCCATAGAAGACTCTAAAGGATGACATGTGGGCATGTGCTAGGACAACGTATCCTCAACAATTCACTACCGCAATGCAAAAAGTGATGGATGAAGATGAAGGAGCATATGGATGGTTAGCTAAAAAATCTTCAGCTACTTAGTCTAAATCTCATTTTTTTGATGAAAGTAAGTGCAACATCTTACTTAATAATATGTGTGAAGCATTCAATAAAACTATATTGTTCGCTAGAGATAAACCATTTTTGGCTATGTTTGAGATGATAAGGGACTTTCTAATGAAAAGGCTGCAAATTAAGTATGAAACAATGTCAAGATTTTTCGTAAAATTTACTCTAAAGTTCTTAAGTATCTTGAAAAGATGAAGATACATGCTATAGATGTGATTCGCAAATATGTTGGTAACAACCCATTTGAAGCATCACACATTTCTGGTTTAAGATATGTAGTGGATTTGAATAATAAAACATGTTGATGTAGGAGGTGGGACCTAACTAGGATCCCATGTTCCCACGTTGTCGCATGTATGCAGTATATGCAGTCTGAGCCAGAGACATACATAAATCCTTGTTACTCTAAAGATGCGTATCTAAAAGCATATAATGGAGTTATCAACCCTTTAAATGGTCAAGAGATATGGGCCAAGAAAAATCTCCCACCAATTAAACCTCCTCATTTTCATAAGCAACCAAGAAGGGCAAAAAAGAAGAGGAATCTAAAAGTTGGTGTGATTCCCAAGGTTGGTGATAAAATGGAAGAATACAGAGGATACTCCTCTTTTGGTAGACGATGGAGATGTTAGACAAACAGATAATGGTGTTGCTTCCAAAAATAGTGGGCTAGTAAAGAAGAAAGCTGCAGGCAAGTCCAAACTAGGTGATGATGCAAGAAAATCTATTCCAACAAGATCAGCTTGGAACGATAATTTTATGAAATCTAGTCAACCTCTTGTATTTGGTCCAATGGTTCATAAGGAACAAGTGCCATTTGTAGAGCAACACAAAATTAAGGTTGGAGGAATTAAGATTACCTCAGCCCCATTCCAGTCCAAGGGTAAGAAGTTTGTAACTATGTCAAGCTTGAATGAAGTTGGGAAGCATGCAAAAGACGGTACCAAGTCTAGGAAGGGTAAACAAAAAGTTCAGGGGTGAGGTGCTATGTAACTAAGTAGTTCCTTTGGTTTTTGTGCGAATCAGTGCTATGTAACTAAGTAATTCCTTTTGTTTTTGTGTGAATCAGTGCTATGTAACTAAGCAGTTCTTTTTATTTTTCTACAAATTAGTGCTATGTAACTAAGTAATTCCTTTTGAATAGGGGTGATGAAGCATGTATTTAACTCATAATTTGCAGAAGTTGTATGTATGGAATTCTGGTAAAGTTAAGAATTATGTATCTATATTTTGTCAGTTGTTTTTAACTTACTGCTTATTTTGGTAACTTGTTGTTTATTGTGGTAATAATATCTTTCCAGTTGATGAACTCTCTTTCGATGAAAAACAGAGCAGTTTTGGTAACAAATAATGGAATAAGCAACAAAACACAGCATCTTTGTTTATTGAACCTTTATGCAGTTGATCAACTATGTTTTGATAACATCTAAAGCAGCAAAATAGAGTAGTTCTAGAATAAGCAGCAAAACAGAGCACCATTTTTATTAAAAAACAGAGAACTTTCTTAAACTATAAAACATAGCATCTGCATTAGACTTACATAAAGGTCTGAAAATAGAGGATCAACAGAGGAACACCATATCAAATTTAATACAACTGAAATATGTTTTTTTTCATCACATTAAAATTTTCCTTGCTTAACCATAAGTAAATTAAGAGGACACCCAACACTAAAACAAGAACCCAAGCAATCTTCTCTCTA
>JAUMHB010078928.1:17099-29123 GCA_032359685.1 Pittosporum tobira | reverse complement strand
TATGCAATTAACTTAATTTTAAATACTCTTTATGCAGTGGAGGTGTTAATGGTAAAATATGAATCTGATAAGCTCAAGCTTTCTCCTTGATTTTGTGGGAGTAGATTGATATTTGATACTTAATAGACTCTTTTAGTTAGTTTTTTTTCTTTTTTCTTTTTTTAATATTTTTTAATCTGTGTGGAAATCTATTATGTTGATTACTATTTTTGAAATTTTTTTTTTTCAAGAATTTGTGTTCGTTATGCTAAATTTTTAATCTGTGTGAATGCAATGGTTTGAGACTGGCTGTTCTTTGGAACATTTTTCGCATGAAATTCTTGTATCTATACATCCCTTTTGAGTCTTTAAATAATCAGTTGCTACTATTATTCTTTCAAGACGATGGAGGGATGTGTGGAAATCTACATCACATCTCCACATTGATCTTCCAAAAAATTATGGTCGGTTATTCGAGCTAGCTATCAAAGAACGCCCTCCAGGTTGGAAGTCTTAAGTATGTGAAATAGGTGAACTAGCTAGGTCCTAGAACAGCGCAAGCTTCAATCTCTTGAAGAAATGAGGATTAGGTTTAATTTGGATGAGAGCTACAAAAGTGACACGGCTTGCTTCACTCTGCATTTGCAAGCAGAGTACGAAGGCTGTGAGACGGACATGTCAAACAGCTATATATGCTAACCGTGAGACGGACATGTCAAACAGCTATATATGCTAACCTTGAGATGGACATGTCAAACAGCTATATATGCTAACCGTGAGATGGACATGTCAAACAGCTATATATGCTAACCGTTTCAGGAACCAGCCTTGTTCTTTTCCACGTGAAATGCTACATCTGAAATGTGTAGAAGTGACTGGAGAATTTCTAGAATACCTCTTAGCCGGATGTGCTGTTCTTGAACAGTTACCATCCACTGCTCTGAAAAGCTGTCAAATTTGAAAGTATCAGATGGTCCAACGCTTTGTGTTGAAATACCAAGAGATAATCCACTGTCATAAAATGAAATCCATTTCAGATTTGCAGTGTGAACCTTGTTACTTTTAAGTATGTGGGAAATTACGCAAGTCTGTGTCTTGAGAACCTGCCACTACTCACTGACTTATCCATTGACGTTGCTCTTACTCCTTCATGTTGGTTAGAATGTAACGAGGAAGGAAAGTTTCATCCCACATTGATGCTAAACCTTTTTTGGAATAAGTTTATATATGAGTTCAAGTTATCAAGATTTTATTACTTGTAGAAATAATATTATATATACTCGCGTGCGTGATTATTAGACGCACTTAGCACGTTTGCTGCGGTCGCGAAAATTGAAAATATTTTTTTTAATTTTAATTTTCGTAATTGTAATATTTTGAATTTAAATTGTGATTGTTGGTTTGCAACTGTTGAATTTGAGTGATTATTAGACGCACTTAGCACGCTTGCCGCGGTCAAAATTGAAATTATTTTTTTTTTAATTTTAATTTTCGTGTAATTGTAATATTTTGAATTTAAATTGTGACTGTTGGTTTGCAACTGTTGAATTTGAATAATTGTGACTGTTGGTTGTTACTATTGGTAACCTATATATAGAAACTCATTGCCTGCAATTTGGAAATATATTTTTCCTTATGAGTTATCATTCTAAAAGTACAACACTCCAATTTACACTCCAATTTTCAGAATATATATTTTTGCTTTGTTGTATCTTGAAGTATCTTCAGAATTTGTTTTTGTATAAGGCAAATATCTCCTTTAAGAAAGTGTACATACACTCCTCAAATCATTTAAATTTTTCTTCTTATTTTATTAGATTATCTTCTAACACTTGATGCCTCAAGTATTCATCCCGCTGATTTCATGCTGTCTTTCCCTGCTAAAGACCCTCACACTAGGAACCACCGAACCAATTCTTTTGGGGTTAGCTTCTGTATTCATATGATGTAGTATTTACTCTATTGTCTTTCTTATTTTTTGATCGGTTCTTCAGGAATTTTAAGTAGTTAATTGGATGTATCTCCTCAATTGACTGAGTTACTTTCGATCTGAAGATGCATGCCTCCTTGGGTATACTTGCTTAATAAAGGTATCTCCTAACTTGCAAAAATTTGTATGTCAGGTGATATATGTTCACATATGATAATGTTAAAGCCCTACTGCTTTCTTTACTTTATTGTTCACGACTTTATGTTGTTATTCATGTAATTGGTATACCAAGTGGTTTGCATGCATGTTTAACACTTCAGAATTCCCTTCTTACATACCATTATAACCTTCCTTCTAGCCTTAAATGGTTAACATGTCCTCATATTATAGCAGTGGAAATATCAAAAAGCATGGCTAGTGTGTGTAGGTTCAACACAAATTGCTGATATTTCTTTCTCTATCCCCGAAAGCTTCTTTCCCTACGCTCCCTCTAGTAAAGTTTAGAAATCAATTGAATTCTTTCCTCCTGTTACTTAACTAGGATTAGTTGGAAACTTTGGCTCGTACAACGGTACACAATTCGGTCAAGATTGGCCCAATCTAATAAGAAATGACACGAGTGCCTTAAATTTGTTATACAAATTAGAGAAATCAGGAAAGTTATTTGTTCATTTTTAACAATAAGTTAATATGCACTGAAGAATTGCAGTTGCAGCATGTTTTCATGTTACAGGATTAAGGGCTTTTAAGAATGCTATCAATTCATTCGTTCAACCCCGGAAGATTACCGATACCCATTGAGTGATCTGAGAAGAAAACATTACATACTAAAGAGTACAGTAGTGATCTGAAAATTTTCATTCCAGTTGTCGTACACGTCCCCGAGAGTTGGAAAAAGATCAAAAAAAAAAAAAAAAAAAACGTATTAAATAGAAGGACTTGAAAACAATCCAATAGGCAAAACTGTAATAACATAGGCAAATAGGTATCACATTTATACGTGTAACATTAATCACTGAATCAGTATGCAGAATAAAAATAGACAGCTTCTTTTCTTTTCTTTTCCTTGGTCCGGAATCTCGGTGTATACATCGGCGTAACCTATACAAAAGATGAATGTAATAGTATCATTGACGGTCAATTTGATAAAAATTAGATATGACACGTGCCCTATGTCCACAGTTATGCTTGTAATGGAAAAGTTTCAAGTGCATCTTGGTGGGTTCAAGCATTTATAAACAGCAGATGCAGGCTGCTTATAAGTGGGTATGCTACTAGCGTCAACAAATCTGACTTCACCAGAGGCAAAATTAAGATCCTTATGCCTGCAAAATCAGGTAGGTACACAATTTTGTGTTATCTAGATTATCTCATTCTTTAATCTTTAAATTAAAAAAAATAAAATTTTGTAACATGAAATTCATTGTAAGGTAATTCACCTTCGGAGATCAAGTCCGATTAAACCAGCTTGTAAAATTGTCAAATTGTCGGAATCTGGTGACACAATAATTACGGTGTCCTCGGAGTACTGGGTTTCAAGAATTGACATGAGTTGTGTCACGCGAACAAACACGTCCGCCACACTCTCATTTGGTGTTCCATCATCAGTAGGAGGTGGCTTAATGTTTGGAGAAAGATTATCAGAAGCGTAAACCTGTAACATTTCAAGTTTTGAGATTCTTCATTCATATGGATAGTACCATGCATTAATATATCCACAACAACTTATATATTGACCTAGAAAGCAGCATCGTTCCGTGATCAATCGCGAAAGAAACAGTCTATGTCAAAAGGTACCAAGTATGTATAGATGAATTTATCTACTTCTCAATCACATGAACACACCTAAATTCACGAACACTAAATTATGAATGCAATTTAAAATGAATTATCATAAATCAATCCTCCAAATCCTTACTTCAGAAATGGATTCTATGTTCTTGCCCTCGTATGCTCCCAACCCACGAGCATCCAGAAAGCTGTACTCTGGAACTATATTACTATGGTAAAAAAAATGCAAAGGAACTGAAGTAAGTACATTCCCAAAAGATAGTATTGTTGCCAACAAAAAAACCAAACAAAAAAAGAATAGAAGCACATGTTCAGAATTATAAATCACTGTTTAACTGAGTAGCCAATACAATTACCATTCCCCTCCACTAAAAGAAAATGAAGAAGTAAAGAGTTATACTGGCTCCTTTTTTGCGAACAAAATTATAAAATTAAATGTTAGACAATGCACAATTGTGTTTAAATATCAATGTATATGCATAATCATTATTTTTGGGTGAAAGCCAGCATTTACAGACTAAACACCAAACAAAATCATCAGGACTGAAGTTGATATATACCTTCGATTAACGCTATTAACGGAAGCAATAACCTCGGCAGCCTGATAAGCCCGCTGAGTAATTGAAGGCCAAATCCAACAATTCCTATCACAAGCCCCCATTGTCTTTAATGCTAAAGCTGCCTTCACCGTTTGCCTTTTCCCGTTCTCCGATAACCCGCTATCCATTGAAGTCTTTGCAACAGGGTTGGTGTTAATTATCCCTAAGCTCTCAAATTCAGACTCCCCAGCTCTAACCAAAAAGTACCTGCATCACCCAATCAACCCCACAACAACAAACCCTTTATGTGTGGTATATATAGCACAAGTTTTTGTGAATAATCATGTCAATTACTGATATGTTCCGCAAAAAGAGTCGTATCTCAAATTCTTTTGTTCAATAAAAAGATTACATTTTTACTAATGAAGATATACAGTAACATAATGTCATCAAGTTTCATGCCACTGGAACTAATCTAACTACACAATGTACTCAGGGATAAACATGGAAGAAAGGCATATACTTAATATAATTGCAAAATTTTCAAATGGGACTCGAGTAGTTACCTATTGGTGAGGCGAGGCGGGGGCATTTGGAAGAGGCCGCGAGCTACAGAGACTGCGGTAGATAGGGGGTTTGCAGAGTCATGAAGGAGCTGAGGGGATGTGAAGAACGGGGTGATGGTGATGGCGAGAGAGGTGAGTACGTGTCGGCGATCAATGGATTTGATGACGCGATTGTGGTGGTTTGTAGGAGGAGGAGGAGGGGCGCTAACTGGAATTGATGGAGCGGTTGAGTTCGAGGCAAAGGTCGTTAACATTATTCAACTCTAAAACTTAGTTGATTTTCTGAATTTTACGGGGAGAAAGTGGATTGAACTGAATGAGTGCTGAAGGGAGAATAACTGGTCGCCACTGAGAAAAATCTGCAAGTTCTTGTATTAAAATCTTGCAACGCATTTCAACGGTGGTGTTACGCCAATTTAAGATTCATAAAATTATATATATTAAAATATTATATTTTTGTACTACATATAAAATTTTTTCTTTATATTTTAGAATTTAGTCAATATATTTAAAAATAAATATTATTTTATATATTTTAAAATTTATAGTGTTAAAATATGTTATAATTTTTATAACACAAAGAATAGTATAACATTTTTAAATATTATATTGTCATATGAAATTATAAATTTATGCCTAAAAATATAACAAGCCATTATACTTATTTTGTTATGAATTAAAAACTAGATACTAGTCATTTCATTGAATGAATTATAAGCAGATTTTAGGAAAATAATATTTACACTTTTAAATTTCTTAACTTACTCTTCAACTTTTTACTTAAGCATAATTGTATCAATGTCAATTATATTGTAATATTTTCATAAATATATACACATACGGATACACACACACACTTACTTGTAATTATTATTATGTATTTATTATTAATAATTAAAACAAGTGAATTTTCTATAACTTGAGAATTATGCATATAGGTCGGCTATATTGGTACAAATAAGTACACTAATTTGCAGTTACATGATTTATCATTTGACAACTAGATTTAAATTTGAGTGCTTCAATGTTGAATTGAGAACAAATAAAAATACATTTTCATTTTTGTTATGCTGTTTTTTTTTTTTTATTAATTTTTTCCATTCCAAATAAATCATGCTCAACGGCCCAAATTTATGATGAACATCTACAAATTGTTATCAAGGCCCAATTTTAGAATGTCCGATGGGCCTAGACTGCAGTATGCATTGCATTATCCATGTAGGCCCAATTTTAACATCAAGTAGTTTCATCAAGCCAGAAGGTACGAGAACGCAACCTTTCAAAAGAAAAACATTCTAGGGTTTTGCTTTTGCCCCACATTTTACAGTCCGGCCAATACCCATTTTCCCTCCCAAAACAACACTCGAAGCGGTACTTCACTTCAGACTACTGATCCAGCTTTTCTAGGGTTTAGATTTACATCTCCAATCATGCAATCTCCGGTTCTTGTCCTCAGTAAGTATTACTAACCTATTCTCTTCTCTCTTCTCGTTAAAAATGGCTCCTTTCGTTTCTTTAACTCTCGCTGTAACGATCCTATTGTTTTCACGCTTCTTCGACTCTTCCGAGGGATTTATGTATCGTTATTAGACAATACTTGCAGCGATCTGAAATTGGTAGTACATATATGCTCCTGAAAACAAGTTAGAGTTTTTATTGTTTTAAATTGAACTGATGGTGTTCAGAGCTTAATACTAATAGCATTTATTATTATGGCAAGCTCTACGGGTATCAGCACCCGGAAATACTGTAATCTGAATTAAAGCATACTCCCTCTGATCCACAAAAAGAATACCATTTGCAAATTTTGCAACTACAAAGGATATGTTGTCATTCCATTTTTATCCCTAAAATAATAATTTTTCAGCTTGATGGTAGAGGCATGCAAATGTAATTGTTATGGTTAAAATAAGGACATTGCATCACTGTACACTATCATCGATAAAGGAACTATTTTTGTGCAACAAAAGAATCTGAGAAATGGATCTCTTTTTGTGGAACAAAGGGAGTACTTCAATTCTCTGCTGATGCATACAGATTTCTGAACATTTTAATCTGCGCATATGTTGAAGTTCACTTCTAAGAGCATAAAATTATTTATATTTAAAATAAATCTTAAAAGTATTTCTAGGCTAGGCTTATGATCTCATTAGTGATATTTTCGGGTTTTGTATATTTGGATCTGTAAATTCAAGATTTGAAATTATCCAGTTGTTTTATTTTGTGGATTAATTGAATTTTTAATCTGTAATGCTTCTAATTGCTATTAATGTATTCAACTGGATAGAGGATTCGCTGACTCGTGAATCTGGAAGTAAAGTGCACCATGCCAATATCCAAGCTGCAAAGGTGAGAAATTAGATATTGTTGAGATGTTTTTTCGGTATCAATAATTATGTGAAGAACCTGGAGTAAAGAAATGTCTTTGAGTCTTATAATGTTCTTACATCTTTTTGGGCCGCCTTTTTTTTTTGTTTTGAGAAAAAAAAAGAAACTCTTCATTCAAAAAGTTCCATGTCTTGGCTAATCTTATGTGTCATATGATTGGTTTGTTTAAATGTGGTTTTATTTTCTCGATAACAAAGAAATTTTAAGGATTCCTCCATCAAAATATAAATGAGTAAAATAACAAGCTAATGGAGCACTGCACACCAGACTAGAAACATATTACACACTTATCCACCCCATCCCACCCACTGGAACTTTGATACTTTGACGCTCAGCGTGTACAGTTCTTCTTTTTTTTTTTTTTTTTTTTCTTTTTTGATTTTTTTTGAGATATGCAAGACATTTCAACTGGACTGGATTAGGTTGTTCTCAATTATTCAACCCAGAACAGGCTAAAATGCTTGCATTTCTTCTATTATTGTTATGTTAGGTTAATTACTTATTATCAATGTCATGTGATACAGAGTTTATTCTGCTCTAAACAATTTTAGTCAATGTATAATCAATGCAATAAAGTTCCTGCTTGTCTGTCTTTTGTTGGATTTCACTGTTGTAATATCTGTTAACATTCTTTAAATTTCCGTATTGATGCAGGCCGTGGCTGATATAATTCGCACTACATTGGGTCCAAGATCTATGTTAAAGATGCTACTTGGTGACGGTGGAGGTGCCTTTTTTGTTTCATATGATTTATAGATGTTTTGAGTACTTTTGAAAACAGATTATTTCTTTTCAAATAAATTAGATTATGATAAGAATAATAGCTTAAAGAGCTTACCTAGAAAACAGAATAAAGAGCTAGTATGATAGAGAAGACAATAATTGGCAAATGAAAATGGAAAGATGATTAGTTTCTGCTTCTTTTAGAAGGCTTATTCCAACATTGGGGGTTGTATGGTTTTGATTACCAATGTGTTTTATCAGAGGCAGAAAACTCTTGCTTAGTTACATTGTTGGTTCTGGGTTTGTACTCATTTATGTTGAGGTTATGACTTTTGAATGACACGAGAGATGTCTTTAGTCCGCTAGTGAAATTGTAAGGAAACATTTCCTAGGAAAACTTGATTAGATGTGTAATTTGACCTTATACATATACTAAACCAATAGTTAACAGAGAACAGGTTATGTTGGTGGAGTAAGATCGTCTTTCTTCCGTTTGTTTATTTTGATATAGGCTTAATTATTTATTGATCTAATATTTGTTCTTGCCAGGTATTGTGGTCACGAATGACGGGAATGCCATTTTGCGTGATTTGGATCTTGCTCACCCAGCTGCAAAGGTAGAATGTCCATATTACCCATTGTGATAAAGTTACAGTTTTTTATCTACTTGTCACATGCTATTATGTTCCACTTCGCGTTTTGAGTTAACTTATTGAATTATACCAACATTTTTTATTTAATTATTTTGATACCCTGGTGATTTCATTGGTTATATAATCTTGTCTGATTTCTAACTCAAGCCTTTCTGCATGATATGACAGTCGATGATTGAATTAAGCCGTACACAAGATGAAGAAGTTGGTGATGGAACGACTTCAGTCATCGTTCTTGGTAGAGCCCTATTACTCTGTTAGACTTTGGGAGATTGATGTTGCTCCTGGCCAAGGGCATTGTAGTATTTTTGCTCTTTGGTTCATTCTATACAATCATCCATCCACACTGACTGTTGAATTAAATTTTTTTGCTGCAGCTGGTGAGATGCTACATGTTGCGGAAGCTTTCATTGACAAGAAATACCATCCAACTGTAATTTGCCGAGGTAATGTATCAGTGTTCGAGAAGCTTCTGTTTAATAATAGGTGAATTGATATTATTTTGCATATACTGAATGTAATAATATTGTGATTTTCTAGCATATAATAAAGCTCTTGAGGATGCGCTTGCGGTTCTTGACAAGATTGCTATGTCCATTGATGTGAACGACCGTAAGCTCCAGCAGTTCTTTTGGATATTACTTATTTTAATTCTGATATCAGTATTAATATAACACATGGCGTCTTCAACGCCTATTATTCCATTGAAACGGCAAAAGAAGAAGATACCTTTTGCAGTTTCGTACTCGATAGATACTATTTAAAACTCTGCTTTAAAGGAAATCCAATATCTTGCCCAGATTTGCAATCTATTGTAATCATTAATAAAATCCTATGATTTGCTTGTTTCTTTGGCTCGTATTTTGTAAATTGTTTCCAGATATAATAATGGACTACATTGGCAGGTGATGCAATGTTGGGATTAGTGACGAGCTGTATAGGTACAAAATTCACTGGTCAATTTGGGGATCTCATTGCAGTAAGTATCTACTCTATAGCTGGTTCTGAATTCACAACGATTGGTGTCCAGGATGATTAAAGTACTTTCGTCAGTTCCTTAAAATAAATACTCTGTACTAGAAAAGAACCATGATTTCATTTAATGTATATGAGTTATGCTGATGCATTATGTTTTTCTTATTTTGTCAACTTTTAGGATCTAGCACTTGATGCAACCACAACAGTTGGTGTTGATCTCGGTCAGGGGCTGCGGGAAGTGGATATTAAGAAGTACATCAAAGTTGAGAAGGTCCCTGGGGGTCAGTTGGAAGATTCCAAAGTTCTTAAAGGTGTTATGTTCAACAAAGATGTTATTGTCCCTGGCAAAATGAGAAGAAAGATCATCAATCCTCGTATTATTCTCCTCGATAGCCCTATTGAGTATAAAAAAGGTGAGAATCAGACAAATGCAGAGTTGATCAAGGAAGAAGATTGGGGCGTCCTTCTAAAAATGGAAGAAGAATACATTGAAAATCTCTGCGTGCAAATACTCAAGTTCAAACCTGACTTGGTGATAACCGAAAAAGGGCTTAGTGATCTGGCCTGCCATTACTTTAGCAAAGCTGGTGTCAGTGCTATCAGGCGATTGAGGAAAACAGATAACAACAGAATTGCGAAAGCATGTGGGGCTGTCATCGTAAACAGAGCAGACGAACTTCAAGAGTCAGATGTAGGAACCAGGGCTGGGCTTTTTGAAGTCAAAAAATTCGGTGATGAGTTCTTTGCATTTATTGTAGACTGTAAAGATCCTAAAGCATGTACTGTCCTTTTGCGGGGTGCCAGCAAAGACCTTTTAAATGAAGTGGAGCGGAACTTGCATGTAACATATTGATTTATTCCTGGAATGTTCCTTTCTATATTTGGAATATGGGGTTTGTAAAATTTCGTTTTTTTCTCAGGATGCTATGTCTGTGGCTAGGAATATCATAAAGAATCCAAAACTTGTTCCTGGGGGTGGTGCGACTGAGTTAACTGTGTCAGCCACACTGAAGCAGAAGAGTTCGTCCATTGAAGGCATTGAGAAGGTAAAAAGTAGTACATTTAACATTGACTTTCTTCATTGTTTTCTTGGTCCTATGTGCTCTAATGAATTTGTCTACATGAAGATGTTTGTGAAGATTATTGCTTTTTTATTGGTTTATGAAACAGTGGCCATATGAAGCTGCTGCGGTAGCATTTGAGGCTATACCACGGACGTTGGCGCAGAACTGTGGTGTCAATGTCATTAGGACTATGACTGCTCTGCAAGGGAAGGCAAGATATAATTTGTGCTTTCGTTTATCATAATTTTTTTTTGCAATTATTTTTTTAAATGTGATACCCAGACGAACTAATATGATTTCTTTTTTCCCCTCAATTCTTCCACAGCATGCAAATGGTGAAAACTCTTGGGTTGGAATCAATGGGAACACTGGTGCAATTGCAGACATGAAAGAGTCAAGGGTATAAATAAGATATTTTGTTTCCATCCTTAAATTTTCTGGCGTGGGAAGTGTACTTAAATTTGTGAAGTAATAATAGTATTGTGACTGTTCTTGGTTTTTCATGTTGGATGTTTTACTTCATCAGATCTGGGATGCTTTCAATGTGAAGGCGCAGACTTTTAAGACGGCCATTGAGGCAGCTTGTATGCTTCTGAGGATTGATGATATTGTGAGTGGGATCAAGAAAAAGGAAGCTCCAGGGTCAGGGGGCCCGTCTAAGCCCACAATTGAGCAAGAAGGGGATGCTGACAATGAGCAAATGATTCCTGAGTGATGATGATGACCTCCCGATGATCTAATATTGTACGCATGTTGAAATTGTACTCCGAGGAGCTGATGTTTTGTGGTTTGTTTCAAGCGCTAACAAGTTGTCTATCCTGGTTTAGTCTGAAATTTTGGTCATTTTTCTTGATGTGGTTCCTCAGCTTTTCTTAATCTGTAGACAACTTAATGAGGTTAGTTGAAACTCTTGATGAGTTTTGATGTTGATACCAAATTTGGTCGTACTGATTTTTAAAAAAAGATGTAATTCCTTTTTGTGCTATTCATTTTGTGGTTTTGTCATTGTAGCAGTATAGTTTACTTATTTTACATGTTTTAACTAGGTAATGCATGTCCATTAAGAAAGATTCTAACATACCCTTGTGATCTTAACTAGGTAGTTTATGATCTTTTTGTGCTCTTAATAGTGTTTGCCGCTATATGTTTTGTAAATTTAAAAGCATGCACGTTTCTTTTAGGAATTATACTCCCCTCTTCAAAATATAATAGCAGTAGTGAGTTTGAAACGTCAATTTAAAACACTAAAATTTAAATTGACATGGATTGAAATTTAGAACATTATCTTAAATCCAATGGTGGTTGTTTACAAATAGTCCTTGGGAATTATGAGCTTGTCGCGTTGGCGTTGTCCATCGACTGCAAAGGTTTGTTGAAACCAAGCATATTCTAATTGGTACTACTACTGTAACT
>JAUMHB010078928.1:0-12970 GCA_032359685.1 Pittosporum tobira | reverse complement strand
CGGAGATAGGGTTTTCCACACACTCCACGCTCAGGTCGATCAATAATCATGCGCTGTGTGTGTGTGTGTGTGTGTGTTGCAGGTTCTTGGTCATGAAAGTAATAAGGCGTTCATTAATTGACTTGATCTACTTTGCAATATTGATTTATGTTCTTAATTTGCAGCCAAAACTTCCAAGACTTGGTGTGGCTACTTGAAGGATTTGTGAGAGATTACAAGAATTGATGCACTTTACTTCTTTTATGTGAAGATATATGTTAATATTGACATGCACCATGCATGAGGGTCCAAACAATAAGAATACTAACTGGCTTTTTATTTAGGGAAAAGGGAATATATATGTAGCATACCATATTTATATTTGGTTATAGATTACTTTAATAACGGTTTTTAAATGTCTTCTTGGTAATTTAAACATACATATGATAAGAATATAAAAAAATGAGTGAGTCTATTAATTTTTAGGAAATTTAATAATGTAGAACCCCTTATTTTGAATCAAGAAATTAGTAGATCTATGCTACTAGACTTGCAATATAAATACATTAAAATTTCAATACATAAAATAAAGAATTTCACTTCATAAAATTATCTGAAAATTAATAGGATCCCTCTTTTTTTTTATTATTAATGTTTTTATCATTTATACGGTTAGCTTATCAAAAAAATATTTACGAAAATTTCTATTGGATTATGACATGCCACATATTCCCTTTTCCCTTTTATATTTGTATATCTAGAATAAAATTCAATTATATATGGAATAATATTTGAATTTTTTTTTATTTTGATCGTTTATTTAATAATTTAATTGTACGAGTATCAAAAGCATGCGAAAATAATAGATTATGTCAACTGTTAATCCATTTGAAGTTGAAGATCGAGCACTATTGAAATAATAATTAATTAACAAATTATAATAAAATTAATCAAATATATGTTTTTAAAAGCTTACTTATTTTATATAGTTATGATAATTGTGCTCTACAACTTTAAATTGAATTAAAATTTACGTACTCTAATATTTTTGCATGTTTTTGAAGTTATTCGATTATTGAACAAACAATACAAACATGTCATATTTAAAGTGATTTCATATAACTTATACAGGGTAAATAGGGGTAAAAATGATTAGAGTTGAATATGACTTGCTCATATTATATTCGTATAATTAATCAAGCTTGAAATAAAGTTTGTATAAGACTCGTTTAAGTACTAAGCTGAGTACGAATACGAATTAAGTCATAGTTTAAAGTTTTCCAGTGAGTTGCATCGAGTATAAATTAAAAAAAAAAATATTCCATCTGTTACTAAATAATTGCCTTTTTAGAGGCATGCACATGAATTAAGGAAATCAATTATTGTTTTATTATTTTATTGGTTTGCATAAAATACTTGAAAAGATAATGAGAGAGAAATAAAGAAAAATATTTATTATAGCAAAACTTATTGGACATATGAAAAATAATGAAATTAAGAAAATCATGTCTCGACTTTTACCTTGAAATGTGAAAATGACAATTAAATTGAAATATTTTTTCTCTCTAAAAAGACAATTATTTAGGAACATATGGAGTAATTTAATAAGGTCCAAATAATTAATCGAACTTTAAAATGTGTTCATAGTCTAATTATTTATATTTCGAATCAAATTTTTAGCCGAATAACCCCAAAGCAAACCCAAACCATTTGATTTTATTTGCAATCTTAAAGATAAATTTGGATTTTGGAATACTATTGGATGAATCTCAAACGAGAAGAGTTAGGTCAAATTTCCTCATAAATCGTTTTGTTGCAATTAGGTGACCGAGTATTCGGCATGGACAAATAAGTAGTCAATGGAGATAGTTTCCTGCCTCATGGTATATCCCCCGCAAATAAATAAATAAATAAATAAATCCTTGCATATCAATTTCAAGTTTTATTGTTTTAGCTTCTAAATTTTGAGAACATAATATAAGATTATAAATCCTAAAACACTTCAACAATTATTAGTTATATAAGAAATATTTTAAAAATAATATAATTTAATAGAAAAATATATTTAAAAATGATTGATTCTCGAATAATCTCTCTACTCGATAGATGCTTTCTATATTGAAATATTTTGTATAACAAATTTTAAAATAAATATTAATAAAAAATAAATACATTATAATATGTATCTTATAGAATACGTCATAATAAAAATCATATTAATATACTTTAGAGGGAAATAATTCATGCTTTAATCAAGCATAGGATTGTAGAAGGTTTAGATTTATGTTTGAAATTGTTCGAGTATTGGGATATTCAAAATGTCACAATATGTATATTTTTTTTAGTTGACACTTGACACTACTCAAAGTGTAAGTGATCTAAAAAAGAAAATTCTTATTTTTTTTTTTAAATTACTCCTAAATGAACATGAATCTCCAAATTAACGTTTGAATCCCGCGTCTATTGTTATAACAATAGTTTGAATATTTCCTAAACGAGAAAGACTAATTGAAGTCATGAAGTCGTCCGTTCAAAAATAAAAAGAAGAAAAAAAGACAATTCTGTCCAAATAAAAACTCCACATCAATCAACCTCCAAGAAACAGAGAGACCGAGTTTGACCACCGAAATTGTTTTATATATATATATATATATATATATAATAAAAAAAAATTAAATTAATCGATTTAGTTGACCAGCCACATTCTATGACCCGCTGGACAGTGCGTGGGTACCACCAAGATCGTTAGCTGACCGATTGCCCATTAGCTTTCGATGGTGACGCTCACCAAATATTCACTTTACCATTTAGGATTATTCAAAATAGAAAAGGATGCTATTTCCACGTGAAAATAAGAAAGACATACATAACAAAATATAAAATAAGACACTAATTAAAAGTTTTCGGACAATTAAATATTTGAAAATAAAAATATTTTAGACTACTCTTGCTAAATAATAGGTATAGAAGAATATAATATATTAAAATTGAGATATCAAATAACGATTACATAAGATGTCTTATATATGTTTAACTTACTTGGAGAATAAATAACCTAATAATAATATATCAAATAACTGAAAGTCTTATATTAATAACTTTTAATTTGTTACAAAATAAGCCCTAAACAATAAAAATTAAAAATGTCTCATTATAAATCGCAACCAAGAAAAACATCAGTAGCGCCAACAACATATCATTAATAGCAGGTAGTACTAACTGGAATCAACCATACCCAACAAAGAGTCGGGCATTAGCCGATAAAAACACATAAAACATAAGAGTCGGACCGCCAACATAGGTCGCAGAAACACCATTGCAACATGAATGAATATAGAAATCGATGTTCAATGTTCAAAACAGATCAGAACTTGGAAAAGTTATAGAAATACAACTGCAACAAAAAATTTGCAGAAACTCAATTGCAATTAAAAAAAAAGATTTCAGAAGTTGGAAAACTGACTCTGCTATTGAAACTATAACGGTACTTGAAACGATGCTGAAAAATATTGAAAGAAACACTTCAAATCTGGTGCATAAGAAACCGGTCAAGACGGTTCAAAGCAGTAGCTCGGCACAGAGGCTTCGGCATGGCTCAGCTCAAAGGCTTGGTATGGCTCAACTTAGAGGCCCGCATGGCTCGACTACTCACATAAAAGAGTCTTCTGCTATAAAAATTTTACGAAAAGTACTAAACGATATCGCACCGAAAGTTATATCAACGAGATTCAAAGTCTTAAATTTTAAAGTTGAAGGGCTAAATCAATAATACATAAATTGTGGGGATACTTTTGGTAGTTACTAAACACAAAACTTCGACTTTGTAAAATTTGAGCAATCCATTAAAACTCTTTGACAATTCATTTGGACCAAACTGAAATCTTCACAAAATTCAAAGACTAATATGAAAACTTCTAGAACTTAAGGACCAAAAACCAACATGTATCTAATTGAAATTCTTCAATTGTACCTGATGGTCCTGATCTGTCTATTTGGTTTCGACACCAAATCACCTTACAAATCCGAGTTTGCTTTGAGGAGCTCCCAGTAATATTGATATTAGGCTTTCACTCTCGGCACGTCAAGCGGTTTCTAATGAATTATCAGCTCCAACGTCGCCAGACTAGGCACATGCTACAGAAACAGATTGACCAATCTGTGCAACCCAAGGGATGTCAGAAGTGCTCCGTGGCCCTTGGTTCAATAATAGAGCCTGAACAGCTGCTAGAACTTTTGAATCTGACGCTGCTTGATCTATTTTACTAATAACCCCAATGGTTCTAGTACTTTCTCCATCATATTCTCAGAGCTTTAGCGGACGAAATGTCTGGCGCCTGGGAGGCAAATATTATAACTAACAAGATTGCATCATTGTGTTCGGCATACTGACTCAATGAATCATCAAGATTTCCTTTATCTACTCCAGGCAGATCAACCAATTTCAATGGAGGAGCTGTACTCGTGCGAAGCTTCAAATATATTTCGTCTTGATGATTCATTAATGAACTCAACTATTAAAAGTTTAATAATTATATAATTAAATAAATTAAACTCGAATTTAAAAAAAAAAAAAAAAAAAAAGACTTAAACGAGTTAAAATTGAACTCTAAAAACTAACGAATAAGTTCTTGGAGTAATAATGTGGTAAAAGACTAAAAGGCCCCCACCCCAATTCATAAGCTGGATAGCTCGTCTTCCCGTGAAGCCCAGGTCATATTGCTTTCGTGGCACGGGTCGCGTCCGGGGCAGATTGAGGTTTGCCACTGGATCAGAGAGAATAATATAATTTGGACCACCGCAGATTGATCGATCAATGATTTCAATGATATACGGAGTATTTTGTTTTATTGACAAGATTTATCTCTTTGAGATTTTACATAACTACTTCAAATATTTAACGTTGTTTGGATTAAATACAACACACACACACAAAAATATATATAATATTATAATTTTGTAATTTCTTATTTATAAATTTAACAGAATGCTTAGCTTGTTCCCTACTTAAATTTTATTAAGTAAGCTGATTTTATTTGTTGTCTTATATTTTTAGTTTTTCAAAAAAAAATAAAATATAGTTTTTGAGACAATATATTTAAATTATTTTTAATTTTATTTCAAATACATGAGTATTATATATATATATATGTGTGTGTTTGGGTTTTTGCCAAATTGTTCGAATTTCATAGGTGGGCAATTGCGTTGGGCTTCAAAAGATATTGGGCTCATTAATTTGCATATGGTATAGCCCATGAGTAATAGTTGGTAGCTTGTTAGGGTGGAGACAATAGACGCCTCATTCTCCTTGTGTTCCATCGCAGCATTGTTCTCAGTTCATACCAAGCTTTGCTCGAGTATGGGAGTTTTGAAACGGCAACGTTTTGATTCGAAAAACTTTCATCTTTTTTATTTCTCTTCCGTTTTGCGTAAAATGTTACTACATCCGAGGTTTCTCCATCTCATATAAATATGAATTACGGTACACATGCTTCATCAGCCCATTCTTTTTTCTGTTATTGTCCTCTTGATTTTGTTTATAGAAAGATTTATATATATATATATATATACTAGATGGATTCAATGTATTATTGAATATATTTTCCAATGGATTTGATATTTCAATTAATATTATAGTCAAAAATCTATTTTTTCTCTTCTAATTGGAATGAATAAAAGAACACATGCTAGTTTTTTTTTTTTTTTTTTTTTAAATCCAAAAAAAGTTTTTTTTTTTTTTTTTTTGGTAAAAATGTTCCACAATTTTAGCATTTTTGAATCATATGTTAAATTTAAGCCTTTAAACCATATATGTTTATTTATTAAATTTTAAGAAGATTGATGGTGTAGAATTTTGTAATAATGTTGTATTACGTCTAAGATCCTATCAAAGTTGAAGATTTGAGACTTTGAGTCCACCTCATCAAATTCTTGTGGAGATAGTAATTGGCCATTTAAAATCTAAACATTAATTTATTCTCGTTATTTTTGTAGACATTATACTTGATGAAATTACGTAGATTTTTTTTTGATATATTTGTTATCGCTTTCTTTTATCATACTTAGCTAATACCATCTAGTACTATCATTTATCAACATAAATATATACTCAACGAATTTGTTATTTAACTGTAAATAAAAGATACTCTCATCGTCGACCAATCGTAGGAATGATAATTACCCCCATTATTTCAGAAGTCAGTATAGGCCCTAGATGATGTATACCAGGAAGCACAAATGGTATGATAATTAGTAAATATTAATAAATGTAAATAGAAATGATAAGTTATCGGATAATTATTTTACCAATTTTAAAAGAAGATGTCACTCCATCAAACGCAGAAGACGATCCAGGGTTTGCATAAAATATTTCAACACATATAGATTGTTAATCATGAGCAGAACTAGATATATTAAAAAGATCATCAATTCTCTTTAACCAAAAATGATATATGATCATAACTAACAATGATGTTTTTACCATTTTTAGGAGGAGGTTAAACCCTAACAACCTCAGAAGATGATTCGAGACCTAATTTCTAGAGTGGTTATCACCACAACATTTGCATAAGTCAATATTGACCTTGCATGATATAGTCTAGCAAATATAAAAATGCATTTATTATCACGATCACCTATAATTTTACACTACATATTAATACTTTAAAACCTTAAATTATAATAAAGATCTTGTTTTTCCAATTTATGGATCAGAAATCATCCTAACAATTCCAGAAATATCAAAAATATTTTAGAAGGTACGAATAGTTTAATAATAATAATTAAATATCAAAAATAACAATCAAAATAAACATATTATGAAAATCACCTCCATTCTTATATTTTTATGAGTGGGACCTCCTTCCTTATTTATAGTATTTAAATTAAAATCATGATGATTTTACTAATTTCAGGAGTTAAAGTCATCTCAACAACTCTAGAACCCTTATATAAGATATTTTAGAAGGTACAAATAGTTTGATCATAATTAAATATTAGAAATAACATTCAAAATAAATATGTAGTAAAAATCACCTCATTTCTTTTTTCATGATCTTCAGGTCTTTCATTCGGAATTTGATGCAACTACTTCTGTTGAACTATCTCTTTCTCTTGATCAATCAAAGTTTGATGAGTGTGCATAGTGAAAAGCAACGCCAGAACCTCTTCATGCAAAAAAGATGCACATAGGTGATAGAATAACACGATTCCAAATATATTTGATACCTATAATGCATTCGAACCTATGCATAATGTTTAATTAATTATTTATGATATATGACTTTCTGTATTTGGGTGTTGAATTAAATTTTTTAAATTGAGTTTTCCTAATTCATTTTAACTCAAGAATTTTAAAGTAACAAAACTTAGTCCACTTTTGGTATATAAATAAAAAAAATCATTCTAACCAGGATAGTGGACTTAGTGTTTCTCTATTTAAATAATATATTGATGAATTGTAGAATATGTGTTGTTGTCTGTCTGATCGTCTTTGACTTAACCTGCTCGATGCTCAGCTAGAATGTACTTTGAAGACTTCGGTCAACCTGAAATATGGGAAACACATGGTGTTTTGATCTCGTTTCCCTCTCCGAAACTTAAGTTAGTGGTCAAGATTAATACATCAACAGTAAGTCTAGAAAGATAAAAAGTTTTATGTCGGAGTGTCGGATTGTGTGCCTTTTTTTTGTAGTAATGAGGGGATATTTATAGGAATTCCGTTCTGGCGTGCAAGCCGAAGGTTTAGTAGTTGTGGATCCCATTTGAAGGGACAAGTCCTCTTGAGCTTATTGGGCCAATGAGTATTTATTGGGTTGTTCATGTGTTTGTTGGGTCGCGAGACTCCTTTGTATGCAGGCCTGATTGTGGGAATGAGGCTAAAAATATAGTGGACTTAGGTCCATGGTTATGAGATGATCGCTCGAACAACAGTCCTTTATGTGAATTATTTGGAACTTGATGGGAAATCTTTGGTCGGTCATTCTTATAGAATTGTTGGTTTTGAGCGAGAATGGATGACGTCACGTATTCCAGCACGGAGACTGTGGTGACTAGATCCACGTGTACTACTGTCGCAATGCCCTGATTAGGGTTTGTGAAATGTTTTGATGTTGACTTTGGGATGATCTCCATCAATGTCCCACAGCCCATCGGTGCACTTTAATGGGCATAGGGGCTAGTATCGAGGACTAAATACCACATGCAGATGAGCGCCCAAAACAGATGGGGTTTTCAAAATTGCTCGGACGTTTGAGGCTTTAAACTGCACGTTGTGGAGGATCTGAATTGTTTTCAAAGGGTTGTTCCTGCCGTGAGACTCGTGATTGAGGAATGCTCACGTCACTCGGCCCGATCGATCTCGTCAGCGTCTTTTCATTTGATAGGTTAAGAGGTGAATGGTTTTTTGGAAGTTGGATTCTCACACGTCTTCTAAGATAATTAATGCGGTGTAATGATTTTCTTTGATCTGTATGCAAGTACAACTGTAAGCGTGAACCATTGGATCAAACATTGGAACCTCAACCGCCAGATCGGAGGAGATTATAAAAGAAACTGTAGATTTTCACCTTTTCTTTCTTTAGTTACATGTCGCTGTTTGAGAGATTCAAATGGCCTAATTATGATTGAGTATATGAAGTCGAAATCTTAGCACATCTTTTTATTATTGTTTAAAATTCTAATTTTATTAGATTAATTTAGTAATTAATTAAATAACTTTCTTAAATAAAAATCAAATCTTTTTTGCTTTGTTAAATAAGTTAAATGATTATCTTTATTGGTACATAATTGACTGATTTCAATCCTTATGGGATCGATACTTTTTATACTATAATTTGATTAGTGTACACTTGCACTGAATCACGACCAATTACTCTCTACATCACCTGCTTATGTATAACAAATATTTCATTTGTTTTACAATTTAAAATATTTTCACATATTTAAAAAATATTCATTCTACGTTTATCTTTTAAATTAAATTTGATTCATTATAATGGATGCATACATAGTAGTAAATTTTTATAAATTTGAATATGTTGTATCATAAATTAAATAATAATTTATTTTTCTGTGGATGAATATAATTGGACAAATAAAACTATTTTGTGTAAAATGGATCAACATGCTAGGGGCGCGACAATTTCTGGTACCTAGGAAGTTTTGTTTGTGCCTTCAATCAAGGTCCATGTTTTTTCCTTCAAACTGTCAACTAAAGAACATGACGCCCAAGGAATAAATTGTTGGAGTTATTCTTTTCATACGTTTGATGTTAAAAAAAGTATCTTCCAAAAAAATTGGCCAAAGATTAAAAATATATATTTAGTTATAATTTATTTTAAAATATTTTGTTTATAAATAATATAAATAATTACATTTATAATAAAATATGAATATAAATATAAATATCATGCTACCTATATAAAAGTTTATCTCTGATTTAAAATGTACTTAAAAAATAATTATTTTTAATTTTGGGAAAGAGTTCATAAATTAAAAAAAGAAATATATGTAGGTTGGAATTCATTAATTCTCCTTTTTTTTTTTAATAATTGGTCAAGTAAAATTATATATTTTTAAATATATTTTTCTTTTTAAATTTATATAAATAAAATAATATCACACTAATATGATAACATTACGCTAATATATTAATTATATATTCATTGTTATATTGAATACTTATTTCAACATTAAGACCCCGCTACCTAAACTTCTGGACACCTCGAGGAAACCGAGGTGTAATTCATGGCATGTGTTCTAATGAAAAGTCAAAAGTCCATACTATATAAAAGCAAATAAGGGAGTACTATCGCGAGGGATGCATGTTTCTTTTGTCCGTTTGTGTTTTTTTTTTTTTTTTCCTCTTTAAATTTGATTTTTTTTATAATTTTGTGTTTTCTTTTATATACCAAATAAGAGAGTACTGTGCAAGAGGTCTAATGGTCTTTTTTTTTTTTTTTTTTTTTTTTTTTAATTTTAGCACTGAATTATTCGGATTTTTGGTTCATACTTTTCATGTTAAATACAAACATATGATATTAATTGCTCATATTTTTATGTTAATACAAAATATAATTATATATCAAAATAATAGAAAATTTGTGTTATCTATACTTACTATATATTAATAATGTAACTTTGGTACTTTGATATGGTATGGTCTGGTGTTTTCCATATTAATATAAAATTTTAATAATCACCCCATACGACCCCAATTCTATTACAATTGGTATTCTCATAATTTATTACAATTTATATTTACCAAAATTTAAATATATTATAATTTATATTGTTGCCTTTTATTAAAATAATTAATTTTATTGGTATAGATTCTTAAATTTTAAAGACATATTTATGAAATTACTTTTTTAAGGCAATTGTTTTTAGTTAAAGGATAGTAAAATAAAACATTAAAATTAAATAATTGTACTACTTTCACTACTTATTCATATTTCCCAAAATTTAAATATATTACCTTTTATGCCTCTTATTAAAATAATTATTTTTATACATATACGTTCTTAAATTTTAAAGTCATATTTATCAACCTATATTTTTAAAGTTTATTGTTTTTAGTTAAAGGATAGTAAAATTAAATATTAAAATTAAATAATTATACTACTATCGATACTTATCTATTTATTCAAATAATTTTACTTTTACTCATTTATAATTTTTGTTTAAAGTCTATTGCTTGTGGTTAAACAATAGTAAAATAATATAATATAATATATACTAAGTCATATTTACCGAACTATTTTTTCTAAATCTATCTTTTTTAGTTAACTATACTGTTATCTATATTTATCCATCTATCAAAATAATTTTATTTTTATTCGTTTCAACTTCTAAATTTAGAGTCATACTTATGAAATCAAATCATTTTCTTTTAAA
The DNA here is from genome assembly GCA_032359685.1 of Pittosporum tobira. Classification (NCBI taxonomy): domain Eukaryota; kingdom Viridiplantae; phylum Streptophyta; class Magnoliopsida; order Apiales; family Pittosporaceae; genus Pittosporum; species Pittosporum tobira. The sequence goes on along the minus strand of JAUMHB010078928.1, from coordinate 2,098 downwards.
AGCCTATCATTTTTTCATTAAAGGGTAGTACTTAGTCCTCCATACTAAATACAAATATTAACAACAATAACAACAACATCGACAACAAATAATCAACCTATACAATCACAATTCTATTACAATTCATATTTTAATCACCTACTTCAATTCATATTTACCAAATTTAAACATATTATAGTTTATACCGCTTCCGCTTATTCAAATAATTATTTTATTCATTTAGATTCTTTAAATTTTAAAATCATATTTATCAAACTATTTTTTTAAAGTTTATTGCTTTAAGTTAAATAATAGTAAGATAAAGTATTTAAATTAAATAATTGTACTACTATTACTACTTATCTATCTATTAAAGAATTTTATTTTTATTCATCTAGGCTTTTATTTTAGAGTCATATTTATCGAACTATTTTTTTATACTGTATCATTTTAGTTAAACAGTAGTAAAATAAATATAAAATAAAATAATCTATAGCAAGTCATATTTATGAAACTATTTTTTCAAAAATGCATCGTTTTTAGTTAACTATACTACTATATATAATTATTTATTTATAAAAATAATTTTATTTTGTTGGCATGGATTTTAAGATATTCTTAAAGTCTATATATACATTGTTTATTTAATATGTTTTTAGTATAATAGAAACTATAACATACAAGTATATGAAGAAAATAAATATACATAAAAAAAAATATAATACATAAATGTACTTTTAAAACGTCTTAAAATTCGTCTCAAAAATTATCAAAACACTTGTGACGTGCTTTTTAGGACATAGGCAATATAAGCCCAATTCTTTATCAATTGAAAAAACCTTATAAAAAATTTGGTTGTTCCACGTGGAAATATGACAAAGTTAGAGAATTTGCAATACACAAAATTTTCTCTCTCATTTTTTAACGTTGCTCTTCTAGGAATGAAAATAACGAGCTGGAAATTTGTCCATAAAGTGATGTGCTTTAGTATTATTTTTTTTCATTTGCCCTTTTAAGTTTTTCTATTATTTTGATTCAGTTAATGTATGAAGTTTGGATGTTTAAATTACAATAATGTTAATAATTAGTTGTAGAAGACTATGCATTGTAACAATTTGATATTATTCTTTCAATATCATAGAAAAAAAACTATTTTACAATTTTTTGGGTACATTTTGAAACTGGCGCCCATGCTGTCCAGCCCACAGGCTGTATATCATGGAAAAATTATAATGTGTTATATGTCAAATTATTATTATTATTATTATTATTAATTTGCAGGAGGTTCTTTTTCTACATGCATACGTATAAATTGTGAATTTTATTATGCTAAACACTTCATGTTTTTGTCTTTTTAAGAAGTAACCAATAATTTAAATTTACAACTTCCAATTTTAGGAGTCCTATAACTATAAGTTTGTCATGACATATTGTATTTTCCATTATATTCCTTCCATCCAAATTTAAATATACCATTTTTTTGATATTTTACCGCACGGGTTTAAAAACACTCAAAAATTACAATTACATATTACACTTTGTACATGTGTTAAATATGTTAAAAAGTATAACATACAAATATATTAAGCATATGAGAATACTTTTAAAATATAATACATAAATATGATTTTCGAATATTTTAAAATTCGTGCTGAACATATTCAAAAAATTAGGACATTTAACTTAGACAAAGAGATTATGACTTTAGTTCTAAGAGGTTGTTATTTTGAAGATCGTCCAAGTCCTGATTTTTATAAAGGTTCAATAAAGTTGTGGATACATGAATCTAAAATAAGTTTATTAACCCACCACTATTTTTTTTCTTTTCTTTTTTTTTTTTTTCCAACTCAAACATGCATTTTAAAATATTTGCACTAGACGTCGACTAGGGCTGGACAAAATTTTAGCCGAACCGAGTCAACAGACCGAACCAAACAAAATTGAACTGAACTGATTAAACCAACAAAATTTAGTTGAAAAAATTTATATAACCGATATATTCGGTCGGTTACTGTAAGAACCCAGCATTTTTAATATTTTGGAGTACTAAATAAAATTATTTGGTTTCCGACAAAAAGAATGTCAACGTTAAAGTTAGGCAATATTTATTCCCGTGCGG
>JAUMHB010078906.1:0-12322 GCA_032359685.1 Pittosporum tobira | reverse complement strand
TATTTGTAAGACATGGATTTAATAATAAATTGGCAACCCAAGTCGGGGTGTGGATACCCAGATTTGGGGGTGTCACATTCTCTATTGCATAAAATATCTTTCACTCTACTAATTCAAAAATATAAGAAATTATTATTAATTATCTTATAGTCAACATATTTATTAATATACGTAAAAATTATAATATAATATTATAAAAATTATGAGGTAGAAAAATTACTAGACACACGATAGGGGCAAAGGTTTTTAATGAAGAATAATGACACAATTACCATTAAACAAATGGTGGTTATCGTACTAATAATCTCAAAACTCAAAGACAAAGTCAACTTGACTGATTACTCAGCCGACCGAATCATTTCATACATGCAGGATTATGGTTTACACATGATACTTTGACACAACTTATTTCAGAATAATTTAAAATATATTTTATAATTATAATAAGTTATAAATTAAAAAAAATCACATATTAACTAATTTTTTAAAATAAATTGACAATATAAATTATACTTGACCTATAATTTTTTTAAATTAATAAAAATATTTAATTTTTAAAAATAAACTATAATTAATTTTAATAAGTTGGAACAAATAGATCCTAATTTATTTATGTTTGAAATGTATATACGTGCGTGTGAATGTGGAAAGAGAGGTGGATGCATTGTTTTTCTTTTTCCCACCTGAAAAATTAATGACTATGACATCAAATTATTACAGTATAAAACACGTCCCGGCTAGCTAGGTAGAGTAGATAAACAGATTGATGTGTTCAAATCTGAACGTACTCAAAAATTGTCATACTGAAAAATGTTGTGTAGTCCTCCATAGATCCACTCTTCCTTAATCCGACTAGCATGGAGTACAAGAAGCTAATTCCTCAAGAATACTCTTCTTCTAACGATGACGACAATCATTTTCCAGCATCTGAAACTGAAAGTGCTTCTTCATTCATTCCATCTGATCATCACTTCCTTTCTGATGCAGTGTTTGCTGGAGGTGCCTCTCTCTCTCTCTCACAGATAGATGCCCAACTACAATTTTTGACATGCAAGAAAATATTTTGTACATAATTTTTTTAAAAAGGGTATAAAATTTTAACTATTTTTATAATAAAACAAAAAATTATGAATATTACGGTCATTTATAGTGCTAAAATAAAAGCTTACATATAATTTTAAGAAGTACTCAAAATAAATAATCATACCTCGTTTTGAAATGAAGATTGTAAAAAATCTATTTAATTAGTGATGCATCGATACAAATATGTTAACGTAGTACACCCGTACGTTATACTTAAATAGGTAGTTTCTGGAGTGTTGAGGCTGCATATGGGCGGATAGATGGAGTTGTCAAAACCGTTACAGGTTATTGTGGAGGAACCCTCACCAAACCCACTTACTCAGAGGTGATCAACAGAATTACTATATTAATTTTATTTGTCCAACAGAAATTTCTAATTGACTATCATTAAACAAGAAAATTAGAGAAAATTCATTTTCTCTAAATTAATTTCCACAGGTTTGTGAAGGAAGAACAGGGCATACCGAAGCTGTGAAAGTGACATATGATAATAGGAAAATTTCATACAGATCTCTATGCAATGCATTCTGGGAAACCCATGATCCAACAAATAAAGACTTTCTTGTACTTAATTTTATTATATGTGGTCTTCTTAATTTTGTATACAGTGTGTGTGTGTGTGTGTGTCTATATATATATATATATATATATATTAGTTTCTTGCTAGTTTAATTTTGTGATAATTAATAGAGAATTTTAATTAGATTGAGTTTAATTAATTTGCAGAATTTTGGAATAAGCACACACCAGAGGTCAGTGATATTCCACAAAACAGAGGAAGAGAGGAAGCAAGGACAGGAGTCAAAGATCAGACGGCAGATGAAGCTCAACAGGAGAATTATCACCAAATTCATTCCATTAACAGAAGCAGAGAATTATTTCTTCAACGCAGAGAACCAGCATCAGAAATATTTTCTGCAGAAACATTCTTGGCTATGTCAATGTTTAAGTCTTCGAAGCACTAATCAATTTGTTGACTCTAGTCTTGCTACCAAACTCAATGGGTAAGCTTTAACTTGTATTTTGTATTATTATTGCTTTTTTTCTCTCTCTCTTAATCATAAGTTCCCACTAGGAATATTACAACATCTATAAAAGTCAACCGAGACCCAAACTGACCATATTAAAATTTTCTGTTAGGCTCTCTATGTTACAAAATTATTAAAATTAATAAAAATAAAAAAATAAATTCATAACGGTGTACTAAATATAATAGAGGATGGAATATAAATTACTCTTATATTGCATCACTTTTATGGTCTCTGTGTACTTACGTATTATAAAATGACCTACTTAGTTAGTTGAAGGAGAATCTTGCACTTAGGGTTAGTATTCAGTGTTAATCGTTATTATATTGAAATGTATTCGATTATTATTAAAAATTAACTAACTCGTTATGACTCAATCGAAGAGTATTCAACACAATACCTAAGTGTTTATAATGAGTTTTAAAACACTCGTACTTGTATATCGAGCCAGCTACCTGCTTATTTCAAATTTTTTTTTTCTTTTCATATTTTCATTTTTGTGGCCCTAATGATTGAAGCCCAATTTTAGAATGTGGGCCCCCAGAAACATAACTATTCTGAGCCTGAGGTACACCTCCACTACAACAAGAGGGCGATCAAACAAAGCCACATAGGAATCACAATGGATTGAGTTGATTTCAATCGTAAATGGGCCAGGCCTTTCATTCCCACCGGTGGTCTGCCAAACTAACAATTTAACTATACTAAATGTTTTTTGGAAAAACATTTGCAGGATTTTGGGAATGGATGGGGAACAAACTATCAGTGAACTGGCAATATTTTTGAGAACCCACAAGTTGACCGATCAAACCAAATCAGCATGCGAAGATATAATTGAAGATTTAAACAAAAGAGCAGCATGTGCAACAGCCCAATTCAATTTTTGAAAACGAAATTTTGAAAATTGATGTGCAGGCATAGGACGGGCGCGCGGCATGGCTTTTATTATTTTTTCTCCAATTATGTATCATGATTGTAATTGCAACCCATATCAGAGATCTTCATCATACACATTATAACTTCTTGGGCCTAAATACACTTTGATATTCTTCGTTTATGTTGTTTGGATGTTCAGAGTATTGTCTTTCGTGTGTTTAGAGTTTTCGAATTAATTTTATAGAATATTTTCTTTAAAATGGTGTGTTTGGAGGTTCGTTTAAAAACAAATTCATCTTCTTTTAAAAATAATATTTGAATTATAGATGTTTAAAATAAAAATTTAAATTTAATCAAAAATTCATTTAGCTTAACGATTAGAGCTCGTGTCCTAACGGTGTAAGTAGAGAGATCCATGCATTGTGGACACCAAGTACCAAAGCATGCCGTTGAGTTCCAGCAGTACCGATAATAATATGAGTGACATCACCGACTTGTGGTGATCAGATGATGCTTAATTAGGTTAGAAAATTCCTGGTTACGTTATCTTTCTTTATTTTATTTGGGAGGATGATTGCTTTCTAAATTTTGATTTTTCTGTCCCGGGGGAAGACCGAAGGGGAAAGAAAAGGCCCCCCACTTTGCCGACTCCCACCAGAAACGAACACTGTTTGGGCGGCATGCTTAAAATTCTGGAGTGGTCATTATGAAAAGTAGTACAATTATTTTCATTTTTCACTCTCTACCACAATTTACCGAGAAAATTAGCATACTGCTACTACTACTACTACTACTACTACTTCTGCTTTAAAAAAAAAAAAAAAGAAAAAAAAAAGAGAATATTATTATAATATTTTACATGTAAAAAGAAGTAGAGAAGATAACTAGATTAGTTTATTTTCACTAAATTTCATACAATATTTAATTATTAATTTTTATTAGAGGATAAAAAAGACTAACATTTGAATTATAGCTCATTAGTAGGCTATTTTCTTTTCAAACGTCATTTTTAAATTATATTATGCACACATAAAAGAGAGCCCAACGCTTAATAAGAAATTTCTAAATGAAGAAAATATTATTTGTGTTACCAAATTTTTTATTAAAATATTGATATTGTTGCTACCAATTTTGCTTAAATATATGAAGTGAGATAAACTATAAGGATCGATCCTCATGTTTGAAGGGGGAGAGCTTTACGCATTTAATTAAATCTGATTTTACTTTTTTAAATGACGATAAATTACTCATAAATACGGGAGTATGTAAAACTCTTGTCTTTTAATAATTCTTGCCTGATTACATAAATATAAGATAAAAATAGGATAACAAAGTCATTATTTTTATTTTTATTATTTTATGAATAGCGGAAACACCCTTGGTCAATATTTTCATAATCAATTCTCCATGTCAAAACTAAATACAATACAAAACAAACTCTTGATATAGGCACTTATAGATAGACAACTTTCTTTTTTTTTGGATGGTGTAATGTTTTTATTAAACATACATAAGAGTATTAAGCATTTAAAATTAGAGTTCAACTCTTACATTAGTCAATTAATTAAATCATATAATCGAACTTGAGACATATACAAGATGAAATATTTTTTTAAAATTTCAATATTAACCACTAGACTATGACCTCAACGATATAGATAAATACTTTGATTTTATCTATTTCATATTTAAAAAAAAATAAAATCTTTTTGACTATATTCATTTTGAAGTAAGAATTCTCATTCAAGGGTAGATTGTTTGCCACAAATATGAGTAAATACGATCAACATCTATAATCTATTTCAAATATTTCCAATAGACAAACCATTTATTGGATAAATAATTAAGTTACTTAACATTAAACTTTGTTTTGTTATTTCTGTTTTTGACATTGTTCCTCTTTTTCTTTTTTTCTCTTTTAATTGCATGAACCAAACGAAGCCTCAAATAGTTGACAAGTTAAAGTGCATAAATATTATACATAGAAATATTCATGAATCAATCTATATTTAATCTAAACATACGTTTATTCAAAATTTATACTTCCTTGCAATTACTCTCTACATGTATGTCACGAAAAAAATTATAAATTTAAAAAGGTCAATAACCTCACATATATAATTAATTAATTATGATTAAATTTCTTTAAAAAAATAATATATCTTATAATTAACTATTAACAACAATTGTAAGTAGTGACATTTGTGCTACTATTACAACAAATTGATCAAAATTAGCAATTTTATTTTGTTGCTACAAACGGAATTTAACAAACTTTTCTCTCTTCTCAGCACAATTTCACGTCTTCTAGGGCTGTCCAAAATAATTACTATAATTTCAGATAGGCATGAAAACGTAATTAAACTCAACTTCATTTTCGTTAGGACATAAATTTCAATATTGAAAGGGAGTAGAACAGATGAATTTATTTACTTTGTCGTAACATTATCCGCACATCTCCAAAAAAAAAATAAATAAATAGTACGATTAAATTACTCGGGTATGGTAACGAGAACTGGACGCCAAGTCCTCCTGAGTAATCTCTGCCGGAAAGCGGACGATAACGGCCTCAGAGACCGCGGGCCCACACGCCGCCAAGACGACTCACTACTGGAACGGGCGTTTGCAGGTAAAAAACCTTCAGACTGTGCCTTGTCTTCCAACGGCGGCGAGGACACGAACAAATCCTTCAGCTTGTGCCTTACGGCAGCTAATTCCTTCCCCTTCTCCGGCGAATTACGCCGCCGATCCGTGGAGTTATCCAAGAAAGGCATTCTCCGGCGACCGCCCCCGCTGCTACGGCTGAGGAACATCCGGAGCGTCTTACGACGGCGGAGGTGAATAACTGGGCTTGCAGTTGGGCTCCGCGTTGGGCTTCCTGCTATAGCGCACTGAGTGGCTAATAGCTTGAATTTCTGGAGGGTTGCCATTTTCGATCTAAAGAAAAATCTTCTAGTTTCCTAAAATGTCGATCAAAAGAGTCGAAAATTAGTAGAATTTAGGAACGGGGAACAGAAAGGGAGATCTGAATTTCTTAGGGCGTGTTTGGCTTTGCCGTAGATTCCATGTTTATTCTGTAACACTAATGAAATGCAACTTAGAGAGAGAAAGAGAGAGAGAGAGAGAGAGAGAGAGAGAGAAATAGAGTAGAGTGAGGTGCAGCGTTAGAATAATAGATGGGGACGGACGGGCATGCTACAAATTGACGGGCGTTTGGTGCTGTTTCGATCGTTTGGGCCTTTTTTTTGGCTTCTCTCCAACTGACCCCTACGGTCCCTCCACGTGGCGTGGTATACGGAGTTGTGGTGGGGTCCATCGAGTATCTATCAAGTTGCATACGTACAAGCACTTAATACGAAGTAATAATGATTCAAATGTACAAACACATGTAAAATAGTAAATACGTGTTCTGTTGGATCTTTATGTGACAAAAAAAGATGAAGAAAACATTTCGTCTCTTTCACTAAAACACTGTTTGTTTATATATTATCTGAAAGTGTTGTTTTCGTATTAAATTAAACGTCAGTTTTGATTTTCGTGTGTATTAATTTGAACTTTGACTTTTGTTGCGTTATGGTATAAAAATGTTATTTTCATATTAAACGTGAGTTTTCATTTACTTCTGAATTATGTTCAACTTTGACTTAAAACTTAACGTTATTGTTACATGACTGTGTTGCATTTCCAACATCCAAGTAATGTTACATCTAAGTAAAAAAAAATTTGTAATGCATAGGGGTCTTAAATTGGTGTTAAATGAGTCGAATTTTTGTTTAAAATTTAAAATTGATTAAAAAAATAAAATGTTGTCTACTTTTAAGAGTTGAATTCGAATTGACAAAATCAGTTCGTTAAAATATAATAACATTAAAAATTTTAAATTATTTATGACTAAATTGAAACATCATTTGTCAAAAATTCAATAAAAAATTCTTCTTTTGGCTGAACTAGACAAACTCAAGTTTAAGAAAAAACTTGTTAACGAGACGAAACAAATTTGAATTTTGTCAATTTGGACAATATTTTCACCCACTTAAATTGCTAATGTAAACGAGTTTCTCGTGAGAGAGGTAAACAATAATTTATAAAAAGAAAAGAGCAACCATCGACGTGAGGGACCTCTCTGCCCTCTTGCTGTAGTTTTCCCCTGAACACTATTGCAAACCTTTTGTGAATGAATGCCATTTAAATCTCATGCTCAATTCTTAGCCAATAACTAGCTACTTGCTGCTTCCATGACTACTGTTGGGTGTTGCTTTCACGGTTAGATTAGAGATGGCCCTTTCACTGGTGGCTGGACTCCAAAACAGACGCACCAAACAACAAGAGGAGTCTCTTTTTAACAGAAAATGAAAAACGAAAATTCCTCCGACACCGACTATATTGCGACACAAAACTATGAAAAAAACCTCATGGTTGATTGTAATTATGCCTTAACATTGTTTCTGACAGAGAGGCTCGGAGTTTGAGGATGTATCATTATCAAGAAAAGAAATGCTAACAGTCAGCAGTCGCAGCCTCGGTCAGTGACGAACCTAAGATATAATCTATGAGAGGGCATACCTGATTAAGGGGAAAGAAATGGAAAAATGTATACGAAATTAAATACAGTAAGACTCAAATTTGGAAACTGCTGCATATTTTTGCCCCAACTTTATCATTAGCACTACACAGTTTATATGTCAACATATTGCGCATGCAAATAGTCATTGAATTCAAGGGAGGACAAGTACCCTCCACTGCCCACACATAGGTCCGCCCTTGGTCTCAGTATACTTGAACTAATTACGTTTCAATTATATTGTCTACGTACATTCTTGCATCTCTACAAGACTAAATTGTCAACATTATTCCCAGAATTTTTAATAAACTTGAAAATTCTGCAATGCGAGAATCATCAAGCTTAAAGATTCTGCAATTGGAATTCTGTCCTATCCACACTTCAGATCAACGCTAGGACACTAAAAGTGGGACAGAACTGAACTACACCTTATGAAACCACTCGCCACTTTCCTAATAAGACTCTTCTTTGCATGCACATTTCCGTCTGAGAAGAATGGAGTATTTCTTTTACCCGTCTCTAATGACACCACAATTTTCTGATTATATCATATAAATAAAGCACCCCTCCATTAGCCCACCAACTGCCCTTGAAGAAAAATTATGTGCGATCTAGAAATATAAAGTCTCAACGAAATTAATTCATTCTGCAACAAGAATAATCAAAATAAAACCTAGTGTATGGATCTAAAAGGTGAAGATAACTAGGTGTTACAATATCCGATTATGTATGACTCCTATTCTGAGCGAAACAATGCCAAATCAGATGGAAATATAAGCAAAATGAAACATAATCTCAATAACTAGAATAGACTGTGGAGACGCTAATCCATTTAGCAGTCACTGAATCTGGCGAACGTGCAGAAGGACACTTACCCTCTAGCGATGCACAACCATCCACCGGAACATCTAACTTCTCTCCCACTTTTTGAGCATCCAATTCAATTTTTACCGCTCTCAACTCCTCCACCACTTCTTTCATTGAAGGTCTCAAATACATCTCTTGCAAGCATCGGAAAGCCAACTCTGCCACCAATGTAGTCGTCTTCTGTACGGAACTATCGGTTTCAAAGCCAAGACTTCTATCAACCAACTCATTGACTTTTTGGTTCTGAATTTTGGTAATGGCCAGACTAGCCAAACTTGCATCTTGCGGCCTTTCGGGGTCGATGGCTTGCAAAGACGAAACAAGCTCAATCAAGACTACCCCAAAACTATAAATGTCACTTTTCTCAGTAAGTCTGAACCATTTGAAATAGTCAGGATCAAGATAGCCAGGTGTCCCTCTTGGGCCGGTCGAGATATGCGTGGCATCATTGGGGAACAATTTGGACAATCCAAAATCAGCCACTTTTACGCGGAAACCGTGGTCTAGTAGAATATTGTTAGTTTTGACATCACGATGTATGATATCAGAGGCATGGAGATAAGCCAGTGCGTCAGCTGTTTCTATGGCAATGTTTAATCGGACAGGCCAAGAAAGCAAACTTGAGTTTGCTTTTTCTCCGTGTATATGATCGGCAACCGTTCCATTAGGTATGTATTCATAAACAAGGAGGTGTTCTCGGCTTTTCTTCGAAGTGCATCCATACAGCTTTACAAGGTTTTCATGATTCAATCGAGTCAGGATTTCAACTTCATTCAAAAACTGCCCTCCACGCGTAAGATTATTTTCATATAAGCGTTTAACTGCCACTGTTTGACCGTCTTTAAGTGTGCCTAATCAGGAAATCAAAAGATTAAGTTTAATGACTATGCAACTATTTTTTAATTTACTCTCTTCCATTCTACAAAAAAAGTTCAATTTGAAAATTTTGTAAATATTAGGATGTAAATTTTTCTATATTTATCCCTACACAACAATTGCTTAATTTAGTATTAATGACATGATAATAAAATTATAAAATTAATTTGAGACATTGTGACATTTTATACTATACTCGTGTGTTTAATAGATGGGATTTTTTTTAGGGAATAGAATGAGCAACACTTGTATCGCTGACTGATAAGAGAGATACACAAAGAGTTATCTCGTACCATAATACACAATGCCATAGCCACCACTGCCAAGTTCTTTAGAATCGTTGAAATTATCAGTGGCCTCCTCGAGCTCTTTGTAGCTGAAGACCTTAACTCCAAAACAGGTGCTACCCTTTCCCGATCCAGATCTTGAGGAGGTAAAAGAAGGAATTCTTCGAGAGACATGAGTTGAAGGAATGGTAATAAGAGCTTGACTCGAAGCATTATGAGGATCTCCGTTCTCGGTTTGGGCTGCAGCTTGAGCTGCTGCAGCTGCAGCCTTTCGTTTTCTCCGTTGCCTGCAGAAGCAGATCAACCAAGTAATGCCAATGCCAGCGAGGACACCACCCGTAACAGGAAGGACTGAAAGTGCAAGATAAAGAGTAAAATTAATTTCTTTCCTGAACCACCAACTATGATTATAGTGACATTATTAGATTCTACTACATATAATAAAATCTTACCGACACGAGTTTTTCGACTTGGAGAACTACCGTTGGCTGCACAAACATAAGATTTAGAGTAGTTAGCTGAAGCATGACCAGAATTATCTCCAAATATAACTCTGCCCAAATAATTAAACCGAAGTTCACTTTAACATTCACTTGTGCGTTTTACTTGTCATTTGACTCTTTAGGGCCATTTGAGTCTACTTCACTAAAGAAACCTAATAAGATATGGACTCCGATGTACAAACAAATTGCAGCTTCAAAACAAGAAAAATATCAATTATCCATAACAAGAAACAATAATTAGCACAATCAGGTACCTGCACGTATACAATAATCAGAGGCGACGAACAACAGCCGTAGATCAAAATGAATTCCACATTATCAGAACCGTAGGTGAAGATAGTACTCAGAATAGAGAGTGAGTTGGTGGATGCGAACAATTCAGTAAGACGGAATACGAAGTCAAAAACAGATTTCTAGAATATGGTCGCTGGGTTTGCTGGTAATCGTTTGACTATGATTTATTATTATAATCTTATAATAATAAATTTAATTAGATAGGACTAAAGCGTTTGACCATGGTCTCAAGAATTCTAAATTTAAATCTTCTCTTTTATTCTCTGTTCTATTCTCATTTCACTACAATTTAACGGTTATTTTTATTTTATATAATATTTAATAAATTCTTTAAGTAATACACAATTAATTATTAAATTAAAATAAAATAATTGATGAAATAGAGAATATAACAGAAGATCTCGATGCATTTTTGAAATTATTAAATTCAATTAAAAAATCAAAAATGTCAGAATTATCTATTGACATTATTTAACACAATTTTAAAAAATAATAATTTATTTGTTGATTAAAATATATTATGAATTAAAAAATTTATTAATTAATTTTTAAAAATAAATTAATAATATTATAATTTATAATTTTTTTAAATTAATAAAAAGAATTAATTTTTAAAAATAAATTAAATAGAGCACACCAAACAAGCCTATGTACTTGAACATCATTACCAAGGACTTTTAAAACATGACGAGGAGGAGAACATACCAATTCCGGTATCATTACAGACCAATGGATAAGGCCGATCTATACAATAACAAGCAAACGATGTCAAACTCGAATTATACCCGCATCGCCCACCTGATCGAGCACATTCGTTACAGTGGGTGTCATTTGCTTCCCACAACAACCTAAAACCGCTCGCAAGAGTCGCCCGTAGATCACTTTCTGACGATGTCGGAGTCGACAAAGTCTGAGCTGCTGTGTCATTTACAGGAATAGAAGTATTACGGCTGCAGGTTAGCAAGTTAGGATTAGGTATCAGCTGACCCCTTGTCACGAAATAACTGTCACTGGTGTTTCCATTCACCGTGCACTCAAACTCATTTGGCGGTCGTAAAAGTTGTGGTTGGATCGTAGAGCAACCATAAAACAAAGTCAAGTTCTGGTCGTTGGGAGGATGCCTAAAAAGATTATAGTCCAAGGTTGTGTTATAGAGAAACCTTGGACAAGTATTGTTCCATAAATCTTGTCTGGCAACCGTGATAAGCATTGATGGGGTATCTATTCCAAGGACGCGATATGGGGTTGATAGGATACTTATTATTGGGACATCGCCCTGGCAATCTAGCCTGAATCCTGGATGACCACAATGCTCAGACCGGTTATCTCGCCAGAAAGGATAGCCGAGATTAGGAATATTTGCGCAACCAAACAATCCAGCACAGGCTACATATTGCTCATTATCGATACAGAATGAAATCGGAATATGGTCTAAAGTGGAGATTATGAGGAAAAAGAAGAGAAAGGGGGGTGAGAAGAAATTGGCATACATATTTACGGAGTAGAGATAAAACAAAAATTGGGAGAAACCCAAATTCATGGAAAGAAAGGAGATATTTTATTTGTCAGAACGTGACTTTGCCTACTTATCTAGAAGCCATCATTATACAAGAGAATATATCTACAAAAGACTCCGATATTTCTACGTTGTCAACATTAGAGTATTGTGTACAAAATATTTCTACCAAGTAAGGTATTAGTAGTCAAACGTAGGAATTCCTCTGATCAACTGCTCATTTATAAATTATAATACTCAAAAACTGCAAGAATACGTCTTACAAACAAAGAGCTCAATCGAAATCAATAAATTTATGTTTAAAAATATTTTTGACCATGTGTTGTTATCACTTTTAGGCATCAAACCATGAAAAAAAAAACTTTTTGAAATCGAACCTCAATGTTCGTACATTTTTTGAAATTAAACCTTCCGACGAATTCAATTTCAAT
>JAUMHB010078895.1:0-12323 GCA_032359685.1 Pittosporum tobira | reverse complement strand
CCCCCCCCCCCCCCCCCCCCCATTTTTTTAATATTTATCTCAACATATCCCTTGCATTTTATTTTATTTTTGTGAGTATGTGACGTGGACATGCCCCTTGCATTTTTTTTTAATATGTGATGTGGTTCCGTCTACATTCACTTCTCAACACGCCCCTGCATTTTATTTTTTTTAGTATGCATTTTATTTTTTTTAGTATGTGACTTGGACATGTCCCTTACGCTTTTTTATTTTTTATTTTTAGTATGTGATTTGCTTAATCGATATAGGACATTTATCTCAACATATCTCTAGGGTTTTTTTTTAGTATGTGATGTGGTTGCTCGATATATGATATTTATCTCAACATGCCCCTTGCGATTTTTATTTATTTTAGTATGTGATGTGATTCTACTGTATACGTCTACATTTACTTCTCAATTGCATTTATATATTTTTTTTATTATGTGAAGTGGAATTGCCCCCTATGATATATTTTATTATAGTGTGTGATGTAATTACTTAATATAAGACATTTATCTCAATATATTTCTTGCGTGATGTGATTTTGTTGTATGTGTCTACATTCACTTCTCAACATTCACCCTACATTTTTATTTTTTTTGAGTATGTGACGTGGACATGCCCCCTGCGTTTTTTGTTTTTTATTTTTTTAGTATGTGATGTGGTTACTCAATATAGGACGTTTATTTCAACATGCCCCTTACATATTTTTTTTAAGTATGTGATGTGGTTCTACATTCATTTAATTTATGTGATGTAGTTCTACATTCATTTAATTTATATGATATGGTATTCTTATTCATATGCTCATCACCATTTTTTTAGTATGTGATGTGGTTTTACATTTAATTTATGTGATGCAATATAAGTTTGCTCTGACTTTTTTAAATACTCAATGTCACACGTCTTTTTAGAAAGAAACGAAAACCACTCTTACTGCGTGTCCTTCCATACTTTTAGAAGAACATTATCTACATAATATTTCATATTACCTTAACTCTTTTATTCTTTGCCCATTTTTCAAGCAAATTTTATATGAGAGGATTCTTTGTTTTCCTCTCTAAGTGCAATATCTATGTATCATAACTATTCCAATCTAGTATTTAAAGGACTAAATCCACAACTATGTGACTACTCTTAAAACCGGGAGTACTAAGGAGTTTGACTGTAAATCTAGTGCAATAGTGTCAAGTGCAATAGTGACAATAGTGTCAAGACATTTTTCATAAATCTGTTTCACAAAGTAAGTTAAATTTCTCAAATTTTATCATTTATCAAAAAAAATTCTATTTTTGCTAATCATGGTATAAAATAATAAAATAATAAGTTTATCAAGACGACAACTTATTTCCATGACGACAACTTTAAACAAGACATACCCTATTTTAGGGATAAACATAAAATAAAAATATATCATTAATATTTACAAACTTTTAATCAATACACGTTTTATAAACCGAATGAATTATTAATTTCCAAGTGTCTGATCATAATTGGTCACAATGATATGAATGCTTAGGTTTATATTTTACTAAATTAAGAGCTAAAATACTTCCATGAATAGAACCAAGATTTTGTTACGCTAAAAAGAGCAAAGAAACACAAATGGATTATCGTAAGTTGGGTAAAGACAAACAGCTTATTGTACAAAAATAAGCACTTAAGAGGTTTGGTTTCTTTTGCTAATATAGCAATTACAGAATAGGAATATTTAATACATACATAAGAGGATGTTAGCTATTAAATTTGCAATACATACTAGCCAAATGATAAAAGACTCAATTTCACTACTTCCGCTTCACTGTACAATACTATGTCCAACAAATTACATACTTTAGTGTATAAGTAGAGATCTTCGGAGTGTAAATATCAACATGACCATTAACGGTCTTACCACATGTATATTCGGGCGAAAATTGGTCAAGTAATCCAATTATGTCGATAATTATTGCAAATAAAACATAGGGTATTAGCCTATGAGTTTTATTATGCCTAAAATAAACGAAAACATCTAACTTCTTCTGTTTATATGTCTGGTAATCAGATACGGAAAGCTTCAAAACAACACGAGAGTTTGTAATAACTAAATCACATGGAAGCACTGGAATATACACATAAACGATATATATTCTTTTATTTGTCTTGCATTCTAACCCATGCATTTCATAAAACTATATAAAGACTAATCCCACAACAGCCAAACATATAACAAGGTGAAACAAAATCTGTAGAAGTCATATAAACGTAAATTAATTTCTACTTATATATACGTGTATACCAACTGAAATGCCCATTCCTGCAGGATCTCAAGGAATTTTGCGGAATCTTGAATTCCATTATCGCAACCATTTAATGGAAATTCAAGGTTTTCACCAACTCCATGTGACCCTGTGGGAGTGAACATCTCTGGTATGTACGTATAAGTAGAACTTAATTTACTCTTATATGGTTCTTAATGCTCTGATTATATTCCAAAAGTGGAAAGAAAAGAAAAAGAACATGGAAACAGTTGGTCTTCCATCTATTGTAGTCATGACAGGTACGAATATATATAGATTTTACCTAGTAAGATATATCTAGCTTTATACAGATTTTACTTTTACAGTAAACAACAACATCCTTTACAGTACTAGAACATATCACTTAGATGTTAATAAACCATACTTTTACCTCTAACCTCAAGTAGAACGCCGGAAATAGTACCTGCAGAGCATAACTCAAATTAAATTATGGCAAATTCAAAGTCCCGCACATACTTACTATTGTGTGCATATATGAAGACATGCAGAGATAAAATAATCTTTCTAGTTGGAAACTTATATATCTGATGGACTAATTTTCGACATGCCAGATTATTAAACATAGAAACCACAGTTGACCCAACACCCAGTGTACCCAATAGTGATGGGAAAGGATCTTGCGGGGTGGGTGAGTTTTGCATACCCGTCCCAAACTCCATCAGTTTCTAAAAATTTAAATCCAAACCCTAACCCGGACGCTGGGTTTTGCATACCCCATGTGGCCTTGTTCAATTATCTAAATATATAGAAATTTTTATTTTTTAAATTATTAGAAATATACTATATAGTTATAAAAATACGTATATATCTTTGTTGTGTGCGTGTGAAAGAGAAAATAGAGAGAGAGAGACAGAGAGGAGAGACGTACACAAATATTTTTACACCATATATGGCAGAATACTTGCCTAAAAGACGTTCGACAGTATACCATTCTGATCGATCTGATCCATCCTGATATCCAATTCTTGGCATATGGACTGAAGCTAATTTATAAATTTAAGAAGGGAGAAAAACAAAGATGTTAGGTAACGGCAAATGTACATGGGAAAAAAATACGTATGCATACATTAAGACCATTATCATCTATTCAAGACGTGCTAAAATTCTCCGATGGGACCCCGTAATATACCGGAATTTTGAGCAGCAACAAACGATGCTTTTGATAGGCATTGCTCCAAATCAGAAATAGATATATTGCTCCGAGGGACTTTCCGCCTAGGATTGTAAGATTGTACAACGGCCAGACCTACCCACTGAGGAGGAGTACTACCATTTTTAATCTGTTCATCATGGTCCTCTGGATCTGTACAATTGGGTTCAGAAGTAGTAACTAGTAAGAAATTTAGATAAGAATAAAATTGAAGTTTAAACAAATCCAGTTGTCCCGTGTTTTTTTCTTCAGGTATAGCATTTTATGTGGTTTATGTAGAATCTTAATTACCGCGAAGAAGAAAAAATAGAATAACTGCCCTGCATGCCCATGCAAGCTTCATAAATTATCTTGCACCAACAAAAAGCTTTGTAAACTATCAACCTCTGCCTCACCTTTTGTGCCTTCATATTTGGAACATTTGCTTCAGTGTATGATTTTATATACTCTCTCCTCCACAAAATGTGAAAATGAGTCCCTTTCCAAATTCCAAGTGTCAATTCACAAAATCCTAAAATTTAAAATTGATGCGATGCATAATAGGTGTTTCTAAGCAACAACTGTTTTAATGAGTAACATCTTTTAGATAGTTTACACCACTGACAACTGTATTGACTAAACCTAGTTAAAGTCATGTTAATTTGGAATTTTTGAGGATTGACTTTCAAAATTCGAAAAGGGACTAATTTTGTGGAACGGATGGAATACTTCCTTAGGTTTCTGTAGTGATCCACCTAGTTTATCCACATAGATGGAATCAATTGTCATTTAGGCCTTTTACACCCCCTCACCCCATGCCACCCCACACCTCAGTTTGAAGCAGGATGCATGTTTTGAACGTATGAGGTTACTAATTTTTGTAAGCTTCTCTAATAATCCACCGTGTTAATTATCCTTTATGATAAAAGCTCACTTCACAGTTTAGAGAACAAGGTATGAAATTTGAATAGAATATGGTAAGACACTCACCTGTAACTTCAATAAGATGGAGATCACCCAGATGAAGATCTCCAAATTCAGAAGCTTGTTCGTATGCAGCAGGGATACTTGCTGAGAGTTTGGCCAAGGCACTGAACATACCCCCATGGCCCCAGTTTCCAGAGTCATCTACACAACTGCCAAAAAATGCCAAAGATGATGAATCATATGAGTGCAAATTTGTCATGTGTATGTGTATGTGGCAAGCGGATGATTTTAAAAGGAATTGCTGCGTCTAAAAAAACAAACAAGCTCAAGTAAGTGTAGCTGCAATTTGGGAAGCTAGTTACCTGAATATGATTGCAGGCTCTGATGGACAAACTTTTGACGGTTGTGTACAGTCTCCATAAACAAAATGAACAGAACCAGAATCTGACATGATATCCATATCTGTTGGGCCCACAGGAGCCTTGACTGACAATGACCTGTATCCAAGAGCTTCCCACTTGGCCAATCTCTTATCCTCCGCTTTCTTCCTCGCAGCCTCAGCCTTGATATGCTTTTCTTCAGGCAAGCTTGTCCTCCTTCGTAACTCCTCCACAGAATTATCATTCGCTTGTAAAGATGCTTCCTTGAATTTCTCAACCCACGACAAATATGAAGCTTCGTCATCATGACCTGGATCAAATGTGAGAGGTGGGCCAAGATCACGTCCATTTGATATATTCTTCGGATCGATCTCGATCTTCCTCTCATCCTTGCCCAATATTTGTCCATGTCGAAAAGAAAGTACCTTCTCAACTGTAGCATCCAGTTCTGACGTATCCAGCTGATCCAAATTTTCATTGCTTACCTCTGTCGGGTCAAACATGTGTAACCCGATTATGACAGATCGCAAGTCTCCAACTTCGGCTCCAGTCGTTCCTTTTCCTTCGGGATCCATAACATCCTCACCTACAACGTTCTGACTCAACTTCAACTTTCTCTCGGCTCTACGCATGATAACCTACAACAATATTAAACAATTTTGTAAGCAGAATATACTTTCAAAAGTGAAAAGTCAATTCACTATTTTACCTCCTCCACTGTTTGTCCAGTAACTAGATTTATTGACAAAACGTGATTCATCTGGCCAATCCGGTGAGCACGCTGCAGAGCCTGCCTGTCCACCTGGGGATTCCAATCTTGCTCATAAAATATGACCTGCAGTTCTAGCAGATTACCATAACTCCATAACTAACATGAATGCATGATAATGGAACAAAACCACCCCCTAACCCAGGAAAAATAAAAAATTAAAATAAAGAACATTATCGGAGCACAAGTGCAGTCCACAAAGGATTAAGACTATTAGATTTGTATTCAGAAATTTTGAGAGGACACGAACTTCAACGCTTAAATTACAGTTTCATACAAGTTTCTAACCCAGCTATGAGGCACCAAACATGCCAAGAGAGCATTATTAAAATAGGATGCATTATAATACAGACAAATAGGTAGGACCAGCCCAATACCACCCCGATTTGACCGCCTAGGAGGTCCAAGCAGGCCTGCTCCTTTTTAAGGAATTTAACTAATGTTCAAAAGAATAAAACTTGAGCTATATAATATCTTCACAAGATACAAGTAAATTTCGTTTTTCCAATCTTCTACTTTTCTTTAGCATTGGAACCTTGAAGATAATTTCAATTTTCACCAACGGATTAGCTTGTTTATGTTATTGCTATGATGCTTGTGTTACTTTTGTATTATATTTGAAGCTCTACAGTGCTTGAAATGAATTACTGTGCCTTTTATGGTTGTTTTCTAGATAATTATTCATGTACAAGTTACTTTTTTACATGTAAGAAATGCTTTAAATAATTATAATTATATGCAAATATAAAAAATAAAACCATCTGAGAGATGCCCAGGCACCCTATGCACTAGGGACTCCTTTCGCCTCCTAGATCCACCTATCGATTTTTAGAAGGCTGCTTATCACTTTATTTTCCCCAGCCGTTTCAGGAAAAAGTAACCACCAAAATATGTCAGCTATGGAATACTCACCGTATCAGCAGCCACAAGATTTAAGCCAACTCCCCCAGCTCTCGTAGAAATCAGAAAAACAAATGCACCGGTTTTATCAGCTTCGGAATTTAGACCTCCTTTAGCTACCTGTTTGCTGAAACTTCTAATTGCTGCAAACCGCTCCTCGGCTCGAATAGAACCATCAAGACGCTCATAAGAATATTTCCTCAACTCCATAAAGTCCTATATCTCATTAGAAAATACTTCAGATATTTAAACACATGAAAATGTAAACTCAACAAACTAGTAATCCTTCCACAGTTCCATATTAGTTGGAGAAAAAGAAAAAGAAATTAGAACCTGCAATACGTCGAGGGTATGGGTCATCTGTGCAAACAGAAGAACACGATGTCCAGAATCATGTAGCTTTTGAAGTAGATGGTCCAGGATCAAGAGTTTACCACTAGCCTGTCGAGAATTTATAAATGAATAAGTGAAAGTATCATATGTAATTGGCAGAATCCATAGTAAGATAGCAAAATACAGATCAAACAATAACAACACAGAAGGTTTGTAAATCTGTAACTAGGAAAGTTGTTTGCTCCTTTTCCTTTATTGGCTTTTAGCAGGTAATAATAGAATAATGGAATCCTCTGTTTTAAGTAATGTCAAATACATAGAGAAATAACTTCACAATGAAATTTAATGGCTAGTATACCTGAACTAAGTGCTCGCCCTCTTGATATGGTTCTGGCTCAATACCAGGGAAAAGGTAAGGATGACTACAAGCTTTTCGTAGTTGAATTACCTGAATAGAAGAAATATTTAGTTAATAAAATAGGAAAGAACATTTCACCGGGGCTTCACCAAAATTAATAACCTAACGCATCGATTTAATGAAGAATTTGAAAGTCTACAATGCTTGAAATGAAGTTGATGCACCTATAAGATTGTATTTCTGGTCAAATTTTATGCAAAATTTAGAATCTTTAAAGCTAATATAAGATTTATAGCACATACACACATACATACATGTGTTTGTGTGTGTGTGTGTGTGTGTGTGAAGATAAATAGATAAGACCGCCTCAGAAAGCATCTAAGCAGCTACGTCTAGGTACACGCTAGACACCCCCTCTGCAGACTAGGTCCTCCTAGCAATACTTAGAGCACTGGCCCTGTCACACATGCCTCACAGTCAATATCTTAACTAAATGATTATTAGCTCGAATTCATATATTCATCATAAAATTCCAAATCATAAGTCAAAAGAAGAAAAGTTTTTCAGGAATAAGAAAGCCTGGCCACAATGGTGGGGGATAGACCTGCAACCTTTTGCTTATTCATTCAAGGCGTTAGCCAGAGCACTACCTATCCAGGCATCCATTCGATACACAGAGTGAATTTTATGCCAAATATACAAGGAATCTTCAGTGACCTGAAGCACTATTTACGCGTCTCATGACTACAATTACAGCGCAAACTTGATATTGACCATCTCAGTTGTCAATCCAATAATGGATATACTCCCCAAAACACACTTGAACAGAGACAGACAGTGAGATCAGATGAAATTCTACGGAGAACAGAAAACACTCAGCAAGGATGAACAGGGATGCGGTGCAGGCATGTGGTGTAGACCACATCCATAGTTTCTGGTACACTGCTTAAAAAACCATAAAACTGGGATTATAAAGTGCAATCCATAAAGTGATATGCATCATAAATCACATACAATATTCTGTAGGGACTGATGATTAGAAGCTCCAAAAGAGAGTGCTAAAAGCCTTGGCAGCTCCTTCCTTAATATTGATCTATAAACTTTCTTTTGCAAGGCCACCAAGGGCGCCATCCTATCAGTTGGAGAAAGAAAATTTTATAAGTTATTGTCTACTTCTTGTAATGAACCAGTAAGATACATTTTCCAGAAGGTGTTTGGCAGTGACACGTAATGCAAATTGAAAAATTCAAAAGATAACCATGGTGATGAACTAACAAAGTGATTTCAGAAAGAGGTGGCAGAACAACAGATCCCGACTCCATAAGCATTGATTTTGTTCTTCGCAGCATAAATGCTCCCAAAATATATTTTAAGATTTTGAACTGTTCCTTAACCTTTTCTGCATTATAACCTGCTTAAAAAGGTATTTTAATTCATTAGAATTTTAAAATAATTTATCAACTCAATAAATATTATTAGCTAGAAAGACGTGAAACATATTAGACATAACTATTAGAAATCAATTACTAACAAATTTGAACACAGATGGATATGGATAGAAAACAACAACCAGATGACGGATCACCAGCTTCCTTGAATGTAGAAAGAAACTGGTCCAGTGTCCCAAAAATTGCAGGCATACAAAAATGCATCAAAGCCCAAAGTTCAGTAAGGTTGTTCTGAATAGGTGTGCCAGTCATCAATAACCGTCTTGGCATGACAAAATGCTCGCTGAGCACATTATACAAGACCTGTTAATCAGAAATTAGCTTAAAACTATTATCGTGACTAAGACCGAGTCTAATTTAGGTCAACACTGCACTTAGGGATCATAACAATTCAGGAAATAAATTTCAAGAAAACAAACAGTTTTAGGTATCTTGAACACACACTAGAAGGGTTTTTAAGTCTTTGTGCTTCATCGATGATTGCATAATACCACGGAATTTGAGAGAGAAAATCCTGATCCATCAATGCTATATCATATGTAGTCAATAGCACATCGAAAGGTAATGATGTTTCCTGTGCAATTTAATCAAACATAAGGATAATGTAAATTATATATGAGAAATAGAGAGAGAAAGAAAGAATGACAACTAAGACTAGTTTGGGGGAATCTGATTTTGCTAGATATGTGCCCAAGCTATTAATTTTGTTACTGTATGGGTAAATATGCATTCCCGTAAAACTTACCTTTGCATGAATTTTGAGATTAAATTCAAATAACCTTTTGATAGGAAGCCCAATTGCTACAACATTTAGGGTTGATAGGAAGTCCATAAAAAGCCTTACATGATTTCCTTTTGAAGCTTTGAGGAGTTTCAAAAGACTTCTTAGTGATTGTTTGATGCAATCTAAAACATGGACTTTACCATATGGCATATGGATCTAGACTTCTGGTGACTTACTTTTAGCGCTGTACACCGAGCCAATAACAGCGATCCTACTCAATTTAATAATAAAATTATAGGATACTTGTGTAAATATATTGGCCATCTATTCTGTTCTAAACACATTATACAAGATTTTAACTTACATCACAAGATTCGGCCTGCTCTTTTACATACTCATACATAAGCCTGCGTAAATTGCATCGGTGTTCCTTGTCTCCGACATACCGGAGGAGTCTTAACTGTGGGGCAAATTTTGCTGCCTCTGACATCCAACCGTCAGTTACACTGAGAGGACACAGTACCACTGCAAATCATATAAGTATAGAAAAAAGCTAAGAAACTTATATTAACCAAAATGTAGGAAACTTGTAACAAGAATAAATAGTCCTTCCATTCCGAAATTAGAGGTGGTTATTCCTTTTTATCCATTCCACAATTAGAGAGAGATTTCTATTTAGTACAATAAAATATCATAATATCCTAATTTATTATTTCATCACAAATGTAGATGAAATTTTAATCATTTCTAAAAAATTATGTTGTGAGAACACTTGAAGATATTTATAAAAACCATCATTTTTTAAGATATCTCTTATTTTGGAAAGAAGGTAGCCTTAAATATCTGAGCTTGAAATAAGATAAAATAATTTTCTTACAAAATGGGCCAGGTGACCTTTGACAAGACTTCAAATAGCTCAGAAAAGAGATAGCTTGCAAGGTCTTTCCGAGTCCCATCTGCCAACATACCATGAACTGTCAGAGCACCAAAGTATCTTTCTGGGCTTCCTTTGATTGTTTACTTAAAAGCATCACTCTGGATTTGTTTTCACTTATGTCTTAAAAGCCCATATGTTTTCTGTTTTTCCTTTGTTTCCTTTTCCATAATTGAATTGCCATTTCTTGCATAAATTTTTCTCATATTCCCTCCATCTCATCCACATTTTACAGACTTATAAAGTTTGAATTTTGTAGACAGTTCTTCATGTAATCCACCAGATACTAAAAAACATTGCTAATATCTAGCTTTCACCTTTTAAGTGAAATGGAGACAATAAACAGTTCATTTCTAAGTGTAACTGCTACTTTTCAAATTAACAGTGAAGGTGACAAAGGAAAGAAATCAGGTAAACATCTCAAGTTCTCAACCGTGGCAGAATAAGTACTTAATGCAACTATGCGAGTATGAAGTACAAACAAAAAAAGTACCAACTTCAACTCCTCAACGCTCAATCTTATCAATTACTCTGTCTGAAAAAAAATTGTCTTCCTTAAATTCTTGAGATGTCCCAAAACATTGTGACTACATTTTTAACCTATAGTATCATGACCATTTTACCCTTATCACATTAAAGGAGAACATTAGGATGGGGGCTAATATAATTCATTTTGGAACACTATGCAACCTAATCGACCACTCTTACTAGTTTCATAACATGCCTTAAAGTCAGACAAGGACAAGTAATCAGGCAGGAAGGACTAAATTTATTTCGATATAAGAACAAGCAATTAAACTAAATGAAAACAATAAAGTTATTAATAGATTGCACTCTTCAAAAAGTTTTAAAAGCTACAGAGACTGTGGACTTGGTTAAATCAATACACCTAAAAATATATACCGCTCCACCGTAAAATTCAGGCAAAACACCGAAATTGCTGTACGTAATCTGGTATTTTGTTTACTAAGTCACCTATATATTACACTGCAATTCAATAAGAACCTGGATTTCTCAAAAGCATATTCATACCTCGTCTCCTGCAAATACAATGAAACAGTACAATCACCAAAATGCTTATTAAATATCGATCAAATTTTTAAAGAAAAATGTAAACTGTATGGTTTATAGGTGCTAGCAAACTGTCTTATAAAAATCCTATTAGGCCCCCCTTGGCGCTTGATTTCGCTGGCGCATAGGCAGAATTAGTCCTATCGAAATTTGTGAGTGCATTAAGCTTGAAAATGTTTTGCTGTGATTTTAAAGATTGTTTTTTGTTATGATATCCGTGTACAACTTACAAAGTACAATTTTTTGCATTTCAAAATTAGATTTGCAAAATCCTAAATTCATTGACAAGAATTAATTTGATTTTAGTACAAATAATTATACTACCAATTATAATATAAGTAAAAGGTATACCTAGAATGACGTTTACACCGAGAAGGTATCTTCGAATTAGCCAAGATACGCCTTCCACTTGGTGAGGTTTAAGCGTCGCCGTAACACCGAAGTCCGAACAGTTGACCGGAGAGTCGTCGGCGCGTGATTCTCCGGCTAAGACGGATTTCGCAGCTGCGATTAGTCTGTGTTCGTAGTCCATTTTGGGGCCAGAACTCCTGAAGACAAAGGATGGAGAATAAGAATGGCGCAAAGACTGTGGCCTTTTTATTTTAAATATTCGTGACAATTACTTGGTATGACATAAATAACCTCCGAAACTCAATTTATGACATATGCCACGACCTGATCTAAGTTCAACACGTGTAAGGGTACTACATCAATCATCAGTAGAGCAAGGCCGTCAGTTTCGTCAACTGCTTCCGCCGTCTCCCCTGCTGCTTCTCACGGCCCCACCTCCCCTGCTTATCTGCTCTCCGTCCGCTTATTTTTGACCCAACTTATTTTTGACCTGATCCATTTTCCCTCTACCCATTTGAGTCTACCTATTTGCCAGAAATTGTATTATCTATAATTAAATAAAAAATTAATTTTAAATTTAGAAGTATTAAAAATTAATAATATTTTTATATTTTAAAAGGGATGGAGTATATAACTTTCATGGTTCCATCACATTATTTCAACTGTGGGCTTGCTTACAAGTCTGAGAGGTTGGAC
>JAUMHB010078862.1:0-12325 GCA_032359685.1 Pittosporum tobira | reverse complement strand
CAATATTTGCATTTAGCACCCTACAATTTATTTTATCCCCAAGATACCATATTGTTAAAAATAAATAAATTTTATAATATGTTAAAAATATTGGATTCTTACAGCAACCAAGAGGAATGAGAAGATTTTTGCAAAGCAAATCAATAAAGGATTGTGGATGAACTCGTAAAGCCGACAAAGGCGTATTCCGGAGTAAGTTAAGCGTTACAGGCAAGTACATTTCCAACTTTTATGTTGAATGTTAAATATTTTATAAAAATGCTTTTAGCACGTGTTTTTTTTTTTAAATGGAGCAGTGGCTTGAGTTTTAATATTATGCAAGCATGAGATGATTATTTTAAGGAAATGATAAGTACTGCAATTGATATGGTGGTAAGACCGGTAAATTCTCCGGGATCCCATAGGAGTGAGTCCTATGGTGCAGGATGAAAATTTCCCTGCTTGAGGTGTGCACATTCTCTGACGGTCTCCGTTTGATCTGTACTGTGTGTTAAGACTAAGTGGGGAATGAGATGGTAAATGATGGCTACAAGAAATGTTATGCATACTCACTTTTCATAATACTGTGATACGGTAAATGTTGTTATGTTTAAAAATGGAATAATTTACAAAGTTTATAATGCTTGCACTCATTTATTTTTGAAATGTACTTGTTGAGCTTAATTGCTCACCCTTGTTATTATTGAATATTTTATTGCAGTTAGATAAGATCGGATTGAGAACTAGCTAGAAAAAGAGTGGAAATAGATTGATGCTGGGGACTTGTCTAGCCCGAGGAAGAAGAGCTGAAAGGAGGAAATTCAAATTGATTAAATATTTTATTTATTCTTAGAAAATTTGTAATATTAATTAAATTCCACTGTATAGTCATTAAGAAATAGTTGTAATTTATTTTAAGTATGAAGTCTGAAGAGGAGTTGATGATCGGTCTATGAGTATAGCAGGTGTACGGAGACGTACAGTTTTATTATCGAGGCATGATTGTAATAGTTGGATAAATTTATTTTCGCATTGAATAAATGATTGTAATAAGTTATGGGGCAAGAATGCCGAGGGAGAGATAATTGAGTAACCTCGATTATCCAAAGGATGAGGTTGACACACGATTTCCAAGGGTATTAAATGTGAGGGGAAATTGTGGCCGTCACAATGATTATCTGAATTGATTTTTGAGCAAAAACTTTCGATATTCAATGCAACGATTTTAATTCCAATATACATATAAGCCCACAACACTCAGTTAAATTATAATAAATAAAATATTAGTTATTTAACAAAAAGAAATTAACATAAATAAATACTTCCTAAAAATTATATATTTAAAGGTAATACCAAGGAAAAAATAAAATGTCACATATCTAATTAGATATGATTAAAAAATATATTTCTATTTAAAAAATAAAATTTTATATTTTGAAAATTGTATTAATTCAATCAACTTTTTAAACAAATTTTAATTTGTTACTAAAAATGTATAAAAATATTTTCACAAAAGTATAATTTTTTTTTTCTATTATAATATATTAATAAATATTTATATCTAGTCTAGACACACCAAGACATTCAAATTAGTTAACCTTTTTTTTATAAAAAAAAAAGGAGGACAAACAAATTGCGTGTTCTTACTTATTAATCGGGCATTTGAAATAGTTAAATCTTTTACTAAAAAAATTTAGTATTTGTCTTGTTTAGTTCTAATTATTGCAACTGATTATAGTTTATTTTTAAAAATTATCTACTTTAAAATTAATTTAAATTTTTTATAAATTAAATATCTATTAATATTATCAACTTACTTTTCAAAAATTAATTAACAAATATTTTTTTAGTTCAAATATTTTTTAATTAATAAATAAATTATAATATATTTAAAAATAAATTGTGTCAATCAAGCAATTATTATCCCATAAAATGATTTTTTTTTTCTTCTGATTCTACCACAATATTTTTCTGTCTTCAGATTCGTCAAAGTCGTACGGACCGATATATGTCGCCAGCAAAAACTTGTTTGTATGTTGCTAGGCCAGACGCGTCGGATCTGAAAGGGTTTTATTCTTCTACGCAATTATGAATTGAATTGATGATGATTGAATCCATTATTGTGTCTCCTCAACTTTCAGATTAGATTAAAAAGGTTCCGTCTTCTTTGAATCAATAATATTTCTAATCGTTTTACTGCTCCAAATCCGACAACATGAGGAAGAAGCTCGATACGCGTTTCCCTGCTGTAAGTCTCTCGCTTATTCTTTTGTATATGAATCATTACTGCCTTTGTTTACCGAGTTTGGATATGGAATTCTTGTTTATTTTGCTTTTAATTATCCAGGTGTATCTTTTTGGGTATACTCCACGTTTCGATTAGGGTTTTTGATTTCTTTTGGCTGAGTTTCGATTAGGGTTTTTGATTTCTCGTATGTGAGTGTGTGTAAAAGGAGGGAGGACCGTCTGCTGTTTTCCTTTTCAATTAGTATTTTTAAGTAATTTTGGTGATTGATGTCATAATTGTTGGTGGGAGGCAAAGGGCTTTGCTAAGTGTGAGAAAGTAACGATGTTGTTGTGTTCTTGGTAATTCTTAGTCCTGTAAGTTTTGTGCTGCAATTAAATCTAGTGCCCATGAGTCATCTGAATTGTGCTACCTCAGTTCCAAAATGTAACAGCACTTTTGAAATGTCAAATGTGAACATTTTTGAGTTTTGAACAAAATTGAATTGAATTGACAAATAGTATTTTTCAAATAAATTGGTAATGATTTTCCATGGTTGTGAACAACAATCCTTTTCTTAAGAACAATATAATTCCTCCATTCCAAAATTAGATCTTAGTCAATTTTCAAAATCATAAGAGTCAAATTCGATTAGAATTTATTTGATTTTAGTACAAACAATTATAATTATTGTAAACTAACTGAATGTCCTTTTTATGATGTTTGTTGAACTCAAACACTTAATTGTATTCATAATGATTTGAATCTTAGGGTTTTGTTAATTGAATAAAAAAGTCAGTAGGCATCAGTAGTTTTGGAATGGAGGGTATGTATTTATAAGTGAATAAATGACTTGGTCTGTTATAAATTAATAGAAAGTGATGTCAGTACAAGATGCCTAAGATCCGTAAGGATACTTGTGATCCTATGACTAATAAGAGGAAACCAACGCTGATCAATGAAGCAATACGGTGAATTCTGCCAATATCATGAACTGGTTGATCTTGAAACAAAAGCTCCAACACTTGAGACGTGCAGAAGCTCTTGCTGATCTTGCATTCACAATTGTTCCCTATGCCGTGCACTTGTACAGGTAGGTCTAGGCTACATCTCCTCACACGGGAATGGCCTAGGATGTAGGGTCACTGCCAATACAAGATCAATCAGAAAAACAGCTAGTCAGAAAACATCTTTAGGTCTTTCCTTTTTAGCTGGCACTGGCAAATGTAATGGAAGTAAATGGAGGAGTGGAGGACTTGAGTTTCATTTTCATTTTTCAAGGAAATGAAAAGGGCAGCTGGCAAAACATATTATACCTCATGCTTACACAGAAAACAGGATTTTTACATGTTGAAGCTGAAGAGGATCTTGATGAAAGCGAAAGTTTGAGAGTGTTGAACAAATTGAAGATCTGAAGCTGGCTTAGATAAAGATATATAAAAAGTCAAAGACTTCTCAAGGTTTGACTACAAGGTTGAATGCGAGGGAACTGGAAATAGGTATGGATATGATGGCTTTCTCTTTTCAAATGGCGCACTTGAGTCCCAAGCTGCTTTGAAATTTTCTATATGTTACTGTTTTTCTACAAAATTGTGCTCATAGAATTGGAACATGGGATTCTCAAGTTATGCTGGCAAAATTATCTCAGACTGTGTTTTCTTATTCTCCAACACTCTAAAGCTAGTCCAACTCGTGGAGGAGCTTATCTCAATGACAGGGAGAGTGATGCAGAATGCACCTGCGTAAGAAAACAATAGATTATTGAATATTGATTTGAGATTGATGGGCCTTTGGGTGTTGTTTTTCTTCCCTGTTTCCCTTCTTTTTTCTCCTTATGAAATCTTGTTATGCATCAGAATCTATATTGATGCTCGATTTCTTCCTTGTATATTGATGTAAGAATCAATTGAATAGATCATACGAGGAAGGCTTTTCCTTAGCAGTTGTTGTGCTGTTTTGTTCAACTGAGGTGTGGGGGTTCTGTAGGGAGTTCAAAATTAGACATATCGTGATGAATGGAATATAATGAAGTTTGATCTCGGAGACTGGTAATTGGGATGAACCAAAAATTATGGGCTATAACGAGAGGAAAGGACAGGTGATGATGATGGTCGTTGGCATGTGGGTTTTCTATCCGTCCCTGATTGGAGATTTGGAGGGGAAAACATAAAGATCTCTTACTTGCTGGACTTTAGTAATCGAGTAGTGCTAGACTACCTTTATTGTTTTAGTTCCAAAAGAGGTGGGTCAGAAGATATTTGTGATTTCAGACCGATTAGCCTTATTGGAAGCATGTACAAACTTATGGCTAAAACGTTGTCTATCTGATTGTCTAGGGTGTTGGGTTTGGTGGTATCTGAGACACAAATTGCATTTGTGGGTGTAAAACAAATTATGGATGTATCTGTTATTGTGAATGAATATGTGGAGTGAAATAGATATGGCATGTTGGCGATGATGTGTAAACTGGATATTGGAAAGGCATATGATCATGTTTGTTGGGATTTCCTACTCTACTTATTGAATCGGATGGGATTTGGGCCTAGATGGGTAAGATGGATCCACCCGTGTATTTCTCTTAGATGTGTGTTGACTTGCTTTGAAGCTGTGTCTGGTTGAGGGTTAATATGAAAACAAGTTTGCTTTTATCAGTGAGGCTACTTAAGGACCTGGAAAGGTTGGCCTATTTTCTGGGTTGCGGACTTGGCTTCTACCCACAACTTATTTAGGTCTGCCTCTCGTTGCATCGTATAAGTCCAAGGTCATTTGGGATCTGGTGGTTGTAAGTTTTGAGAATCGTTTAGCGTGGTTACCTTTCCAAGGGAGGCAGATTTGTGTTAATTAAATTACTCTTTTGAACTTGCAAAATTATTACACCATCTCTTTTTCCACTTCCAGCGTCAATAAGAAAGAAACTGCAGAAACTCATACAAGATATTCTTATAACATGTTATTGGTAGTTGAATATTAAGACACATTGTTAAAGCAGTAAACTACTTGCAACATAAAAGGGAAAATCATAAAGCTATATACCAGAAGTAAGAGGGTGGTCTGGTTTCAAGTGGATATGGACTGTAGAGCTATAATTGGTTGGCTTTGAACAATTCACAGACAAACCTCAGCAATTGTTTCTTATGACTTTACTCGATTGTATAATTGTTACCGTAGTCCAACTATGAGATATTGATGTTTTGAGGTATTAAAACTTGAAACAATATGTGGTAATCATCTTCTCAATTGTATGAAGTATTTTTATGTTTATCTGGGTTATATTATAGTAACTTTATGTGGCAGGCTCGCATTAAAAAAATTATGCAAGCTGATGAAGATGTTGGGAAGATAGCCATGGCAGTACCTGTGTTAGTGTGTGAGTAGCTCTTATACTTTAGTGTCCTTTTTTTACTTTCAGAATTGGTATATTAATATTCTGTTGATAACTTGCCGGAACATAATTGCAGCTAAAGCTTTGGAGTTATTTTTGCAAGACCTTTGCGACCGAACATATGATATAACCCTTCAGAGAGGAGCAAAAACTGTTAGTTCATTGCACCTGTAAGTCAAATTTGTCCTTTCAACTCACTGTTTTTTTTTCTTTCATAATAACTCTACCATTTGATGAAAAAGCCAAAGGGGTGGAATCTGTGCATTGTCAACAATATATAGCAGTTGCATTAGGCAAAACAATAAGTCATGGCTACTTACCAAGTCCTTGTACAACTCATCAACTACATAAAATGGAGGCAGACAAGAGAGCATACAATTAGGCCACCAAAACAAGCTGAGGAAAGAAACCATGATAAAATGGGGTTTTGTTGCAGTATATTTTACTTATCTATTGATATCCAATATATATTTGTCCACCTTGTCTTTCTCTTTTCATTATTAAATTTGGGATTCATTTGACACTGCTTAGTTAAGTGATAACTAAATATGGTCATTTACCACTCGGTAATACATGTTTGAACAACAGTGACAGAAAAGCAATAATCTTTTCTTTACTTTCTTTTTTTTTTTAAATGGTAATTATTAAAAGTGGGTGAGGGAGACATGGGAGCTGACCTCTTCCTTACGAACTGGCTATCGGAGATATCTTCAACAAGATAATATGCTCTCCATTAAGATGCATATAGGA
The DNA here is from genome assembly GCA_032359685.1 of Pittosporum tobira. NCBI lineage: Eukaryota > Viridiplantae > Streptophyta > Magnoliopsida > Apiales > Pittosporaceae > Pittosporum > Pittosporum tobira. Next base: position 5,990 of record JAUMHB010078862.1, on the reverse strand, counting down.
TTTGATCCTAGGTGTCCTCACTAGAGGTTGAGAGGGGGTACCACTTGAGCTAGGGCTTGTTGGTTAGAAACCTAATCTCTGCGTATATAAGAATATAGATGCCACATTGTTTTACATCAACCTGTTTCAAGCTTGATAATTGTGAAATATGTCATATTCTGTTAACATTTTTAGGCACTCGCAGAGTCATTCTTTTTGCTTTCATCCGTTTCTTTTGGTTTCTAGATTATGATGTCATGCTAGTGCTGCATCTGTATTTTTATGGTTATGGTTATTTTCCCCCTTTTATCGGTTGATGGCTACTTTTGAAGTTTTATGCTAATTTATCTGTTGGAATGTGCAGAAAACATTGTGTCCAAAGCTACAACGTATTTGACTTTCTTAGGGAAGTTGTCAGCAAGGTTCCTGATTATGGACACTCTGAACCTGGAGGCGATGATGCAAACATGACGAAGAGAAGGTTTGAAAGATTCAGATATTTCCTTCGTTAACTTCTCCTAAAATATATTATTATTATCCTTTATTTTTATTTTTAACGGTACATTAAATAATCAGTCAAGTGTGCTACTGTTGACAAATGAATGCTACTTTGATTATTTTCTGCCAGGAAAGTTGCATCTGAAGAAGCAAACGATAGTGACGAAGAGTCTAAGAGAAGCAGGATGGTAAGATCTCTATTTATCGGTATACTTCGACGCAATATGTCACTGAAGTTAATGTAAAGACATAGAAAATCAATACACATCAGTATATATATAATTTTCTTGTAGCGGGCATTCCATGAAAACATCTGGAGATAAACACTGAATGAAAATCAACATTCTTTGGTATTTTATTTATTTATTTATTTATTTATTTTTTTTGGAAAGAGTGTAATGCTAGACTTTGTAGAGGGAGTTACCTAATTTGTTAAGGAATAGATTTTTTTTCCCTTTTTATTGCTTCCTTTTAGGCTTCTGCCAGGGGGGGGACTTTAGAGGTACCAATGTGAGATGTTTTGTAGAGATTGGGGAGCTGCACTTTTTTAAAGTGCTATTTTGTTTTTATTTTTTATTAGTTTGGTGGAGATGGACCTCTAGGGCTCCTTGTTTTGTATCTCTATTTAAATGAAATTTCTTTTTTCAAAAAGAAAATCAAAGAAGCATTCATGAAAACCTGGCTTTTCTTCAGTATCTTCAAAATAAGGTCCTTTTCACACGACTAAAGTTGACATATTTTGGTTTTCTATTTTTTACTTCTGTAATGGGAGTTTATGTGGACGTTCCTATTTTGGATGTTCAGAGGTATTGCTGTTTTGCACTGCCTTGAGAGCATTGTATTTTTCCACTTTTTCTATCTTGGCTGGCTTGTAAGTTTCTTGATCTGGTAAAGTAAAATACTGACTCGACCTTTTGATAACTAAGCTTTGTCACTAAGGACGAGAATAATGATTTTTTTGAGTGTGTTTTAACACCTATTTGGGTTGCAGGGAATTCTCTTGTCTCTTTGATTATGCTGAAAGTTCTTCTTTTCTTGTAATGTAAAGGATTGACATGTTTATTTCATGATATTCTTTGTTTATGACTGGTAAGCTCGACCTAATTTGAGGTAAGCATGGATATAGGGTTTAGAGAAACTAGGTTTTAAGGAACATCTTGTGGAAAAAGGAAGTTTGAGAGCCAAGGAATGGGTAAACCACCCTTTTAGTTCAGTTTCATTCATAAAACATAAACAGTACTAGTTTCTTTTATAGAGACCAACTTGAAAGAAACATACTAAAATGTGTCGAGCAGAGACGACATCACATTAAATCTTTCTTAAGGGATCTAAGTTTTTGATAGAGATACTTTTCACATTCGGTGTAGTGAAAGATATTGCTTTGGATGTTTGAATAGATAACTGTCCTATAACTTGACAAAACATTAACATTATTTTTCCTGCAGCATGAAATGTCCCACACAAGCAGCAGTGAAAAGGGGAGAGGCCGGGGAAGGGGAAGGGGCCGAGGGCGAGGGCGGGGCCGCCCCCCTCGAGCAGCTGAGAAGGAAGCTTCTCAAACCGAGGTTGATTTTGAATCATGCACTCCCGTCCAGCAAGGCAATGACCAAAAAGCCCTTGCACCATCAGTATCTGGTGCAACAATAGATGATGGCTTGGAGTTGAACGAATTGCAGAAAGAGAATATCAAAGCCGATAATAGGGCCAGTCAAGCTGTACGGAATTTTGACTTGAATGCTGATTTGGACGAGAATGCAGACAAACCACTGCCCACTGAGGTAGCAGCAGGAGATCCGCCGCCGCCACCGCCGTCAGTGGGGCCAACTGAGGTCAGAAGTGAAGAGTATCCTGGATGGTCTGCTTCTGAAATGGATGGGATGGCCATTGACCCTGTTCATCTTGCACAGCTCAATTCAAGGTTGGACGAGGACGAGGAAAATTATGATGAAGAGTAAGTGAAGGCAGGCTTTGATCTTCAAGTGCTAATAACTGATTGGGGTCGCGTCTGGGGTTAAAGACAGATTAGCACAGGGTTACCTATTCTCTTTTAGGGATGTTAATTTCTTCTTATTTGTAGTTTCTTGTTTTGTTGAGAATTTTCGCTTCTAATTGTATCCTCCTATGCTTATTGTAATGTCATTTGCTAACAGAAGTTCAAGAAGTAGATGAAAGTACCTAAGCTCAGTAGCTAACATAAGAGAAAATGTAAGGATGGCTGGGCAGTGCTAGATTGTTGTCATTACTCTCACGCGTGCGCGCACGCGCGCAGACGAGATAGCATCAGCCCTTTCCTGCACAAAACCGGACACTAGCCAAGTTTGCGTGTGATACGGCAGAAGTCATTTTCAAATTACAGTCTTTTTTTTTTTTCAGGTTAATTTTAAAGCCAATTTTAGTTATGTGTTTGATTTACTTTTCGAAGGCATTTGTTTACTTCCAAGATTGCCTCGTAGTTGATTGACTTTGAAAGCACAATCTATAATTTAAGCACATTTTGTCTTTAGAGCAGCTTTAATTTTCAAACCACGTTCTACATTTTATGATTAAATTGCAAAACTGTCCCGTGTTTTGGGATTTATTATAATTTTGTCCCTAAACTTCAAAGTCCCTAAACTCCAATAACACCTAAAATTATCCTTTCAGTTTACATTTTTTTGTGTAAAATATTTTTCTGTAATGTTTTTCATCTGGATCTGTTAGTCAATAGAGGTGTGAAGATTGCAGTTGGGAATATTATGTTTAATTTTTGCACCTTTAATATTTGTAATATAACGGTGAAATCATATTATCACACTAACGTGATATTACACAACTTATATAATTTAGCAGAAAAAAATATATAAAAGGAGAATAGATAATTAATTAGATACGGCTCATACGTTTTTTTTTACCTAAATTATATGAGTAATGTGATATTACATTAGTACGATGACGTGATACCATTGTTATATTGAATACTTGAAAATTTGAAAGTTGACGACTACTTGAAACATTGACCCAGTGCTACAAGGCCTATTCTGCCAATAATCTCACATTAACGCATATTCTACGGATAAGTGACAAAAGCTCTATGTGAGATTTCTTATCTTTATCATTATCATAAGTGAAAAGTAAGCCTTCTCCTTAGTTAGATTCTTCTGCAAAGAAGACTACTTGAAGAGTTGAAGGTATTGGAAGACCGAACATGGGTTATTCTTGGTCACTGAGAAAGTGGCGTCCCTGTCTTAGCCCCATCTCAAGAACTATGGTTTGAGTTAGATTCCCATGTGCCTCAAATGAGCTTCTTGATGAAAATATGCTGGGAATTTTCAACATCCAATTTAAATATGATATATGTATTGAATACAATAATTTTGAAACACGAAGATGTGTTGTTAAGGACACAAAGATTGACGAAAGAGGTCAAAGGACTCGAATTGTGCATTTAATGGGTTATTTTCTTATTTTTTATAAACTAGGCTGAAACCTGTGCAACTCACGGTGGGGTTGTTTTATAAATCAATTTTAATAATTTTCATATAATAATAAAAAATATAAATTATTGTATGCTAAAGAAAATAATATTTAAAAATAAAGTTATAATAACAATAAATAAATCTTATTTATTTTTAAATTTTAAATATTTATTGGGATAATGATGTTCCTAATATTCAACATAATTTGAACAAAATATTAAATATTAAATATTAAATAAACTTACATCGTAAGATTTATTCATAAAATATTTGTGATTATAAATTTTATATTATTTTTTAAGCATTTTGTAAGAAATGCAATATCTAAAAAGTTTAAGATATACCTTTTGTGAAAAAAAGGACTTACACTATTTTTTAATTATCAAATAAGATAAGTAGTCTTGTATTAAAGAGTGTGCATCTTGCATCAACTTTTACTCAATTTTATACTTAAGGTATAACATTTGATACAAAAAGTTCACCTATTGTGACGACCCTGATTTTCCCTCACATCTAATACTACTGGAAATCGTGCGTCAAACTCATCATTTGGATAATCGAGGTTACTCGATTATCCCTCCCTCAGCATGCTTGCCCCATATGTTATACAACCATACAATCAGTGCGAAAAATAAATTTATCTAACTATTACAATCATGCTTCGATAATTAAACAAATTTACATCCAAAATTGGCTCCTCATCAGGTTAGACAAAACACCCCAGATATACTACCTTTCTCGCCGTTCGTCTAATCATTGGGTTCGCTCTTCACTCCTCAATGTGGTCCATCGCGGGTTTATAGCTGCGAAATGGGACATCAAATGTAGAACCATGAGCCAATAGCCCAGCAAGTACAATTCAAAATACATAATAGCAAGCATCGTAAACTTTGTAAATTAATCTATTTTTGAAACATAATAACATTTATCGTATCACAGCATTATGAAAAGTGAGCATGCAAAATATCTTTCGTAGCCATCATTATTGTCTCCTTCCCCGCTTAGTCTTAACACGCAGTACAGACCAAACGGGAAACCTCCGGAGAACGTGCACACCTCAAAGCAGAGAATTTTCATCCTGCTCCATAGGACTCGCTCCTATGGGATCCTGGGAATTTACCGGTCTTACCACCATTGCAATATTCAACATTTCATTAAAAACTATTTCATGCTTGCATAACATTAAAATTCGAGCCATTACTTTATTTTTAGAAAAACATGTGCTCAAAGCACTTTTATGAATATTTAACATGCAACAAAGAAATCGGAGGTGTACTTGCCTTTGGATCGGCTAACTTGCTAATAATAATCTGGCTTCAGTTTTTTCCCAAGTTAATTCCCTAGCATCAAAATAACTCAAAATCGTCATTCTTGGGTTTCTATACCCTTAAACCTTTCTTAACACTTAAGTTTTGCCATCATCAATTTCTAGTCTACTGCACCAGTAAGCTTCGTCCCTTAATAACTTTCTCTGGAAAATAGGTATGATTATGATTTTGGTTTACTCAGAAACTAGACTTCTATAGCTTCGTTTTGACATAAAAATGACTAAATATTAATTTTGTATGAAAAGGTTATGCTAGTTTGAAGTTCGGTATGTCCTGCAGAAAATTTACCCTAATAGTGCTTTTTAGCAGCCTATTTGGATATTTTTATAAAATAGTAGAAACATCCGATTTGAGAGTTTCTTGTGGGAAATTAAATATAATGTATCCCACTATACATACAAAAAACTTCATGATTTATACATGTATATATTATTTTTGACAAGCTTCCAAAGTTAGGCCAAAATTAGGGTTTTTCCAGAAAATCGATTTTGCTTATGTCCTGTTTTTCAAAAATCCGAAAAAAATATCAAATGACCATTTTTGCTCAATTAATTTTTAAAATACCTTATTTTATAATTTATCTTTCACCACAAAAAATATTCGCGCAAAACGCACGAGAAGATTATTTGATATGGATTTTACCGTGGAAGTCAACGTTTCTGAGTTTTCCTGGCTACTCGGGAATCATGCATGCATGGTCCCTTTTTGGCCAAGCTAACTCATACCTCAG
>JAUMHB010078851.1:0-12325 GCA_032359685.1 Pittosporum tobira | reverse complement strand
AACTTGAATGCGGATTGCTGCAAAACTGCGCCAGTAAGGAGATTCATACCTGCAAAGTTTTGTACTCCCTCCGTCCCTACCAATTTGCAACACTTCGATTTTGTGTGTTCAAGAAATATGTTTAATATTATAATTTTAATAGAAAAATGGTGATTGATATTATTATTTAAATAAGAGAATAATGAAATAATAGTTAAAGTGGTGGAGTATAGTATTGATATAATAATTTAAAATAAGATGACAGTGATTGAATTGGTGAGCCATATTTGATAAAATAAGAGTAATTTAAACAATTAATATTATTAAACTTTTCAAATTAAATATATTGCAATAATGTGAAACGTTAAAAAAAAATAAATATTGCAATATAAAAAAGACGGAAAGTATATATTATGATACATACTAGGAATGTGATGCACTTCGTATTGAGTTAATATTGAATACATGAAAACCTATATTCGTAAGAGATAAAGGGTCGTGACGTTAGAGGTAAAGAGAATTCAAAGTACACAGATGTGGCTTGTTTGAGCATCCAATACACGGACGAGTACATATGGTGATAATGTAGGGCCTGGACCACCTTGACTTTTTAGAAAAATGAATCAAAAGTCTAATTCAGGACCCCAAATTTTATTTATTTTTTAAATCAAAAGCCCAACCCAGTCCAGTCCAAATACAGCGGGTAGCAGTCCAATTTAGATTTAGTAGTCCATGCTTTATTGCTTTGCCGCGCTCAACTACCGACCCTACTCTCCTTCTCGGCTTTATAGAAAATATCTAACCTTCATTTCATCTATTCTGCAATCCAATTTTTCTTTTTTGGTCTGTTCTAATTTTGAGCTTAAACAACTAGTTATTATTCAATTAAGGAATTTCATGTTGTAATTATGCCTTTCATTAGCTTTGAATAGATCCCCATTACATGAAATCAAGGTTTCTTCAATTCTTCCTAATCCTTCAATGATGTAATTATGCAAATTTAATTTTTTTCTCTATTAATCTGTGATGTATATGAAGTATGGTTTTATTTTCTAGTGCTGCATATGTGTTCATCAAGCTTTCATTTTTTAATTTTCATTTACTTGTCAATTTTTGATGTCGAGGTTGATAAAATTTTATTTATGTATTACACTTTTGATATAGTTGAGAATATACTCCACACCCTCCCCGAACGAAAATTACTAGACTCGTCCCTGCCAATACTACATTACAATATTGACATTTCTGCAATTTGAGGTAGAAAATAAAGAAATTATGGGCTGCTAAATTCAGGGAATATTAAAGATCCAAGCGAGAGAAACATGACAACAAAAGGTGGCAAGCAACATAACTGAAAAGGAAATGAATTGTAATTTGATATAATTGGCCAACTTAACAAGCTAACTAGACGCAGGAATTGAATTCTATCAACTTGACTATCAGTTTAAGCAGAAACTAATACTCTTCTAGTTTTAAAGTATAAAAGTATTATTAACTTTGAGAAGTTAACCTTTAATATTTTTAAATTTAAAATTTACATAAATCTATTTGATAGTCAATACATTTTCAAAAAGCTCGAACTATTCGAAAAATAATATTATTAGTAAAAAATAATTTTTTTAAAACTCAAATGAATTCACGTTAATTTGAATTTTCAAAATTTTTAAAATCAAAATTTAAAAGTCAATAATGTTATTATATTTTAAAATGATCGGCCACTCCACTCCATGGGTGCCACTGGGTTGGGTCAACCCGACTCATTTTTCAACAACTTCCATCTACATGAAATGTTAGTTTTGTAAGTAAGAAGTAGTATTATACTTTTGCAACTATGTTTGGCCAGAAAACCATTAATATCATGTGCAATTCATGTGCGAACTACCCAGAGCAGAAGATGCATGCAGTAATTTACGCATGGTTTTTAATGGAATGCAAAACAGATGATGATACTTCAAGTTCTATTTTGATATGGTAATAATTAATATTCAGATTTAAGCTTCAGCTACTACGAATCACTTGATAGTTGCTTGTCTCGTTCTGCAGCATGCGAATAGGTTCAAGATCATTCAGACAGCAATTATAATGTGCTTAATTACAAGAAAATTTCAGTAGAAATTCAAGAATTGCATTAGTACCTCTATTCACAGAAGAATGCTCAAGGCACCACGTAAGAAGTTCTTCACCGCAAACGGACAGGGGAACTGTATTCATATCTTCTCCAATGCTCTCAACCTTCCCTCGAACAATCAATGAAAACCATCTTTATCAACGATACCTCCAGGAACTCAAATTTTGCTTCCTTTGATATATGTTCTCTGTCTTAATTAGCCTGTCACGTATAGCATCTAAGATAGGTTCATCCATCAGAGCAAAGATACGGACCAGCAAAATATAATAAATGAGAGCATAGCTAAGGTAGTCAACTCGTCCATGAAAAAGAAAAACAACAGAAAAACTTATACAAATTCAACAAGTAAGCATTTTGAGGGAATCTAGTTTAACCCACCATACAACCGAGAAGTTAAAATAAAAGTCAGACAGTCAAGCTCACTTTTTTTTACAAATTTGAAGAGGTGCCGATGTATATCTCTTTGAAGGTCTTCAGGCAAACTCTATAGAAGGTAAGACTCAGCCTGCACTCAGTTTGGACCACAAATATAATTTCGTAGAAGACTGGTCAATTGATCAACCAGTTATCATAATCAGACTTATTATTGCAGTATGAAAAGCAAGGCAGCATCAGATACACGGGATAGTTATAGAATTAATTAATACATGGGAAGCGAAAGAAAAGAAACTCGAAAGAAAGTGGTACCTTCTAAGTTCTTCTGGCAAGAGTCGATGGCTCATCCACCGCTCAACATCCCGACGCCTTAGAGACATTTCTAACTTCCTAAAAGGGAAAAAAGAAAAAAAAAAATTGCAATTCTTATATTTCTCATTTTAGTTTAGAAGACAAAACTCAAATGCAAGCAATATTAGAGAAACTTGTCACAGTGTCCCCAAACCATAATGTGAAAGGCCGTAATTAGTGCACAAGTCTCCTGCATATGGCAGTGTTTGGGAAAGGAACTTAGGGGCCGCCAGAAACCTTTAATGTGGGGTTGAAAAATCTCCCAAAACTTCTCTTAAAATTTATATTTTGCGTAGAAAATTTTGATACGGACTTCTCAAAATTAAAATTATTATCCCTCAATAGAAAAAATTATTTATAGAATCTCCAATTTATAGAGTTTGACTCCACATCTTTGGGAACTGAATCCTAACATTCAATAAGTGACCACTTAATCATCGTGTCAAGTATGACCTTACATTTCTTTAACACGATGTACTAAAAATATGGACTAGCTTTATAGTCATGGATCCAAGTCAAACAGAACAGTTGGCTGCATGTCATTTGCATAGGTTAACAATTTAAATTATATGACACTTCATGTGACTGTGTTTCTTACTCGTTTATTGGGAGTATTTATTTAGGTTTTACAACAGTAACATGTAGTCTCATTCAGTTGATGCCAATCAAGGTGGTGGAGACCTGATTATCCCTGGGCGACCGCCTTGTAGGATATCTAGAACACTACTATATGGTCCAAAAAGTCCAATGTTTGACAAGGTCTTTTTTTCCTTGTATTTTAGAGGGTAAGGACCATTAATACTGATGAAGTGAGGATTAGGAACGGTTTTTGTGGGCGCATTTTTATATATTGATATATTTCAGGCAGAAAAAATGAACTTTTATTAAATAACTAATTAAAAAACATTTAGAATACGGTCTTTCTTAATAATTAAATAAATAAAATAAAAAATAATGCATGCAGCTCTACGAGTAGTATATTCTTCAAGAAAAATTGGAGAATGAAGAAAATGAGAAAAATGGAGTAACATATATTTTCACATTCTAAATAAATAGTATATTTCAGAGAACAATTTTTTCATATAACCTCTGAAAAAAAATAGACTACAAGTAAATGTTTTACCTGCGTCCAAGAGATTGGAGAAAATTCTGCATATTTCCAATGACAAGAGTAAAAAGAAAAAGGCCCAAACATATGCTGGCCATCGTGAAAAGAACTTCCCAAATCAAGTCACTTGGAACATGATTTCCAGCAAATGTACCCATTTGCTTTATAAAAATCATCATGAATGTAAATTTTGTCAATACAAAACATGTAAAGGCTATACTTCTCATTTAATAAAAATACAATCATGAAACAAAAAAATACCCCTTTCAACTTTTTGGGAGTGTCTTGTTATACATTTCAATGCATTAATGCTCAATTTGACCATATAAACTTTATTTAGGAAATGTGGGAGAAAGGTTGAAATTTTGTGGGTATAGAGAAATGACTAACGATGTAGGTTGAGCTTGACTTCTACATCTTAGAGCAAGTGGACAAATTAATGGTTGTTCTAGTTGAGCATGATTTGTCTTATAAATCAGTCTAGAAAGCTTTAATGCTTCTTAATTTGACCATTTTCAGCTTAGAAAAAAACAGATGTCCTTTTCAAGTAGATCGTTTTCACTCCTAAATACTTTGCAAATTTTTTGGAAAACAAGCAGCCCCTTTAAACAAGTACACATAAGTTCTAACAAAGAAAATATGAAGGCCACAACTATTTTCTTAAACTATCCCAGACTTTTGTATAATTAAATTCGGCACATACTTTACAAAATAACACACTAACAAAAACTGTTTTCCATTCTTTTTGTGCTTCTTATTTCTTCTATGACAACTATATGACATAAACAAATAAGAAATAAGAATCGAAGTCCAAGAAATTAACCAATTATAGATGATACCTGGAATCCTCAAAAAAATGAATATAGGTATCTTGTGGTGACATGAGGTTCTGTGGTTAGAAGAACAGCTTGAAAATAAATTCCATAGTTAAAATTTCCGCTTTGATCAAAACAAGCACTTGCATTGGCATTGTTTGTCCAGTTTCCCCATAATGTGGAATCATTTTCGAAACTCTCATATTCATTCCCATGTCCACAATCTATGAATTTCATACAATCATTCACTCCAGAATCACGGCAGGCATTACTAAGACATTGGTTTACCCTCTACAGTAAATATAAAGTAAAAGAAAAATGTTAGATTAGAGAACTACTTTCACATACCTATTCTAACAGTGACATTTTTGTAAATCTTCTAGTGACACCCAGGAGAGGATTTATTTAAAGTGGCCAAATAAAGAGAAAAGTAATAATTTTTTATGCTCGAGTTGTTGGACAAAACAAGAATTTTAAGTATTAACTATTAACAGACCATGATATACTTATTTGACTTACCAAGTATTCGAATAAGTAGATGTTTGGAAGAATTGATCAACTATATCGTCAACCTAATACTATAAATGTGATAGTGATATCTAGAGAAATATTGAAGAGAAAACAGTGTAATATATGATTAAAGTAGGATAACCAAGTAAAATAACAGCTAGAGCCCAAAAAAAGAAATAGAAAAAAGAATATTTGCTAGAATTTGAACTTCAACAGAATATTGATGATGCCAAAATGAATTTCTCATAGGCAATGAAGACAAATTATATATATAAATGAAGAAAAATGTGTTAGCATGAAACTCATGTAGATCAAATGAAATGAAAGTAAGTCGAAAGATCAGAATGCATGTCAACCTCTACAAACTGCAACATCCAAATTATGCTAAAAAAAGGACTCGTTTCAATATAACATCATCGCAAATTGCACAAATGAGATGAATCAGCTAATATGATTACAACCTTCATGAGTCATATATTTTTATAAAGAATTTTCAAGAAAAACATTTGAACTCCTATATCCATTACACATAATACATTTTAGAGTGTTAAAGATACATGTTGTATTATAGAAACAAAATAATATTTTGTGTAAACATAAGAGTTCGCTCTTAAAAGTCAATCTTATATGAAAAGTAAGACTTTAATAATCAACGATAAAGATCAAAATTTTATTTAAAATATAAAAGAATTTTTTATAGTAATTTTTAAGACTAAAGTATATTTTGCACCCCAGACTTTTCGCCCGGAGACAAATATCACCCTAGAATTTAAAAAATTTCATTCCGCTACCTATATTTTAAAAAAGGTGTTATTTTGCACACTTTAACCAAATTTTTGATGAAATTTTTTAAAGTCTGAAGTATTATCTGTCCCGAGCCGAAAAGTCTGAGGTACAAAATGTACTTTACTATAAAAATAATTTTTAAAGGGAGTCTCATGTTACTTCCTCGGCCAAAAACATATGAGAAACTACATTTGTGAAACAATATTGCACAGTTCCATGAGTAATAGCCACTTGATAAAAGTATTTTTACAACTAGTCATGAATGCAATGATCAATTCACCAAAAAAAGTTATGGAAAATACTTGTAACCGAGACTTAATATGATTTTCTTTTTTTTTTTTTTATTATTAGAAAATTTGTGAATATGATATCCACCCACCTGTAACCCAAAGAGATACCAGCATGAACCAACAACATGACCAGACAACACAAACATTAGGAGATTGATAACGAAATTCGCCCATAGTGACTCAAATATAAAGCCACTTGCAGACTGACCAACAAGTAGAGGTAAAAACTTATACAACCTCGGAATATACTGAATAAGGATAGCTAATCGCAAGAAGTTTTTTGCAGAATTTGCCCCCGAAGATCCCATGTACTCTGGTAACACCAACAATATGAGGATCTACACAATTAAAAAACAAGTCAATTTATATTAAAATGTATATGGATCAACAACAAAACGCTTGCAATCAAGGAAAATAAGTGGATATATACCAAACAAGAGATATTCAATTTCATGGATTTGACAGGTACACACATCCACTCACATACTAACTTGAGATTGGCTTAAGAGAGAAACAACCATGACATAGTATCCTCCCTTGTTCCAAAGTGTAGGAGAAAATTTGATTTTTTAAAGTCAATTTAAGTTATTTTGAAGTTCTAAAGTGACATGGATTCTTTAACTTTCACAAAAAAAAAAATATTATTTTTATAATTAATGTTATAGTACTTTTCAAATAGTTTACAATCTTCGTAAGTACATTCCTTTGGTAGATGCAAGAGAATGTGGGTGGAGTATCAAAGCAACGACTTCATTTAGTCAATGCCAAATTTGTGTTTAATTTAAGTCACACACCCTCTTATTACGACCGAAACTTGGTACTGGCGAGCTTATGTAATGTTTCAGTGATCTTATAAAAGTAACTAAAATTTCAACAAAAGATATAGAAAATTATCGTGTTGGGCATTAGAATATTTATTACATGGCGGTAGAATATTTATTACAGTTTCCAAGTTGGGTTAGGGAAAGTTTCCATTATTAAATTAGGGAATTCTTGGTCTCCAAGTAATATTAGTTAGCTTATTTTTTAAGTTAGGTTAAGCATATTTAAAAGTTATTTTTCTTAATGTAATTTACATATTAATTTTATAATATCATATTCTGCTACCTAGAATCAAAGTTTTAGGGTTCTTGGTCACAAAAATAATTTGCTTCCCTTGCCGCCGCTGACATATTACCATCGGCGGGTACTTATATTTTTATTGTTCTGCTTATTTTGCTCCCCGGCTTCTGCCGATTATTGATGATATTGATGACATTGATACTGGCTTCGGTCAATTCCTCTCGGTTTCTGCTGATTATTGATGATATTGATGCTATTGATGATGGATTCTGCAAATTCTTGTTGGCTTATTATTATTGTTGTTGTTGTTAGGTTATGAAATATTAAATTCCATTATTATATTGGTCTCTAATTTATATTAGGTAGCTTATTTTTTAAGATAAGTTAAATTACTTGAAGGCTATTTTTCTTAATGTAATTTACACATCAATTTTATAATACTATATAGGAATAAGAAAATGAACAAAACAGAAAAAGAGAAACTTACTTGGAGTAGTGGTAACACAACAAAAAAGTCCAAAAGAAAGTATCCTGAAAGATAATTGAGAGCGATTATTTTTGGGTGGTCAACTAAATCTCCAAAACCCACCACTATATTATTCAGGAGCGACATAAGAATAATATGTTCTACGATTATTTCTTTAGCATATATTATAAATGAAAAATAATAGACATTTCATAGTTATTTGTATTGGTAATATTTTTTTATCAATAAATTTGTATTTATATATATGTTAGAGGTTTATGTTTAATAATTTATAATTAAAATATAGTTAAGTGATAATTTCGGTAAATGTGTTGATAATGAAAAGTATGTATATTTGAAAATAATGGAAAACCAAATTTATATATCATTAAGCGAAACATAGTATTCAATATTTTGAAATTTATTTCATCATATAAGTTTAGTATAGTGGTAAACTTACTTATAACTTATTAAAGTGACTAAGGTTCAAATCCTAGCAACTACAATTAAATTTTTAAAAATAAAAAATGACCGAGGGGCAAAAGTGTTCAAAAAATGGCTAAATATTGAACAAAAATAATGTGATTTGTGCTTTATATATATATATATATATATATAGATTAATAGTGTATTATTTTGGTTAGGCCAAAGGACAGATTTCCAGAGGTCATCCATATGTTCCTATGGTGGAAAGTGAAAGAAGAGTACTGATTGCTTAATGTTTGGGATATAGAGAGAAAGGTGGTGGTGATGGAAATAATAGAAGATTTTATCAAGGCAAGTTCGATTACTTGGAAACCATATGCTCAAATGGACGTTGAATATGAAGTTGAGTCTAGTCTTATTTGATTTTTTCACATTTTTCTAATATCTTTTGGCATCGTTGGACGACAATTCCCTAATAAGATCATGAGACAATGGAGGAGACGAACCGGACATTCTACCACTATGCGAATGAGATATCATAAAGAGCATCATGCTCATTTTGAGATCATTAACTTTATGGCACAACAGAGAAATTAATATTTGAAATCAATGATAGACGGATGTTTATAACTTCATTATTGATAATAATGTTGATCAAGAAGTGCGTCATCCAATTTTTAAATATTTGTATTTGTATTTGTATCATCAAATTACGAGAAAAAGAATTCACTGACCAAAGAGAAGAAGTAAAGAAAATGAAAATATGAGCCACATACATTTTTTGATCAACAGAACGCAATGACCTTAGTAATAAATTATTTATTTCAATACCTTTTTTTTTAATGCCTTTCTTACATTTAGACTTTTACATTATCTATTTCAATTTTTTTTTTTGCTTATATTAGGCTTTGTATTTGTGTTGCATATTAAACTTAGTTTGTAAGAAGGTAAAAGAAAATTACTATTAAAAATATGCCGAAAGTGCAAGGTCGTTTATAGAATGTCATTACATATTAGATTTGTTAGATTCATCATTTATAGAGCAAACCTCACAATTGATGGATAAAGATTCTGCAAGTAATCCGAATAAGACACTAACCGCCACTAATGTTGGCGAATGTCCATCAAAAAAATAATGGATGCCCTCCAATAATACTAATGAAACGGCTAGAAATTTGTTTTAAATGAGTGGTTTGGTAATTTTTATGTTTGTCATCAAAAGAGGCGGACACCCGCCTTATATTTTTGTCGAGTTATAATCACCCTTTTCAATCATAGCCATTGGATTATTTTTTAGACGATCCTAATAAACTAGCTGACTACAGTGCTATAGCAAGCCATGGATATATATATATATATATATATATGCGCGCACACACACACACACACACACTCCTGTCCCAAAAAGATTGCTACATTATCTTTTTAGAATTTTTTTATTAAATAAATTGTTAAATTTATTTTTATTTTATCAAATATAACTCATACACCTAATACTCAAATATTATAGTTCACTATTTCAAACCACAACTCCACTATCTAAACATATAATACTAGTAAAGGCAATTTAAATAATTCTCACAAACATATTTATTAAGATTAACAAAAAGTCAACTGATACAGACTTTATGGGACGAGGGAGTATATAATATATACAAACGACATTGTTCTCAGGTCGTGTGCTAAGAATCCAGTCCTTAAGTCTTTCAAAAGTAACTGTAAAGTGACTCCACAATAACTTTCTCAAACAGTTGCAGTTTCTATAAGCCTCCCCCTCTCTTACTAGCTATTACTCACAGATATGCTATCTACATGTATTAACATAACCTATGGAGATGAATTTTCAAGTGCTCAAAGAAAACTTTGATCCAGAAAAGGCACGGTCTAGCTTTTTGTTCCTATATCTCTACTCAACTTGAATCTGGGTTGCTGCAAGCCCGTGCCAGTAAGGAGACTCATACCTGCAAAGTTTTGCATTATTAAGTTATTACATATGAATATTTTAAGTATAAGAGTTTTATGCACTTTGTATTCAGACATGAAAACCCATTTTTGTAACATATTAGGGAGGGGGGCATCAGAGGTAGACCGTAACGACCAAAAAGTTAGAAAATTTTAAAAGTAAATAATTAGAACAGAAAATCTTAAAGCTCTGACCCAAAAGTAATAGATTAAAATACAGAATTACTTAGTAAAATAAAATTTATATATTTATTAATTTAATATTTAAGAGTTAAGGCAAGCATTTGTAACAAATGTACAGATAAGTTAATATGGGAACTTGATCTAATAAGATAAGAAATAATTTGAATTTAAAAATGGCTTTATCAGTTAATGACATCAGATATTAGTTAACAATATACGAAAAATAAAGAAATAAAAATAATAGCTATACAATGGGTAATAGAGCAAGTAACCCTAATACAGCAAATTTAGGAGGCATAACAAGAGAAAAGGCTAGAGGGATAGCAGCGTAGAACAAAACCAGAAGGGGACGTACAGAGGGAAGCTGCGGCTACTAGAAACAAGAGACGGACAAAGGAAGTACGAAGATTGATTTGAATTACTACGCATAAGGTTAGATTAGTTTTCTCAGTTCAAAGTTAATACTATACATGTGATTATGCACATAAACTAGCAGCTTTTAAAGGGAAACAAAAAAGTTGTTGCTTAATTCGTGCCTCTCTTGTGGGTCTTCTCATGGTGTATTAGTTTCTGATTTGGAGTACTAGAATATACTACCTACTATATGTATAAAGAAAACTAAAAAACCTTAATAACTTTTAAAGAAGAATCAAAAGTTGAAATAGTTTCTAACACAATGTGTAATTGGGCAGATTACTTTCAATATTTAAGTAATTTTGATTTCAATTTGTATGTTGTAGTATTGGTATTGGCCTTTAAGAAAATTAAGCATGCAACATTTTAGCATGAATTCATATGATTTGAAACTTACCACTAAAAGCAAATACATACTGATACATCACCACAGAATCCTTTTGTTGAAGATTCAAGGGCAGTAGGCTATATTATGTAAGTGGGCTAATACATTAGATATGAATTTAGTAGGGAAATTAAGGTCGTCTAAGTACAGTTTAGCATTTAGTGATATCTCTTTCAGAATGTTTATTAATTTGAATGGATGCTTGGTGGTAATTAAGGTTTGTACGTGGGATCAAGCAACTTCGAAGAGTAAGATATTTGGTTTGACAAAGTGTACTATAAGGGGCTCTCTGACCTTTCTGGTTATTTAAGAACTGTGTTTTTAAATTATATTTTTTTGCAATGATATATTATGGAATGTTTTACATTTTGTTCATGAGTTTGGAAGCCTAAACATTTTTATAAAACAATATTTTTCTTAAGGCTTCCCTCATGCCATTAAATATATATGTATAAGTTTGTTATGAAAATTTCGGATCATGTACTCGTTTTAGAAATTGACTTTTGACTGTGATATATGATTATACGCGATATTGCTTTGACAAATGTGGCTTCTAGAATCCTCAATCTGACTACATTTTGAACCGTTGATTGTATCGCCTATAGTTCTGGAACTAACCTTTGATACCCTAGTTATGAAGTGCACCTTTTGATTCCCTTAGGGGAGCACCCCTTTAGATACCTAAGTAGGACGGCGTACTTTTGACATTTTGCTTCGAACTTTGAACCTTAAATGCAACCTTAAATGTAATTGAACATGATATTTGCATAACATCTTCATAACGGCTACCTTAAATGGAATATGAAATGTCTATAATGTCTCCGTGATGGAGCTTTTAATTGTATGCCATACCTTATTTTTGGCTATAAAAAATATTTTGAGTGGTTGAGTTCTTACAACCAATGATCATTGGAATCAATTCAACACTCGAAATCTATATTTTGAGACAATTTGAATGAGATCGGGTACATTCAAACTCAAGAGTACGAGAAAAAAATTTTGATTGAAAGAGAGAGAGAGCAAAGTTGTGTTGTTGGCAGCAGTGATCGAAAAGAGGGAAGGTGTTCTTTGTCCAGATATATAGG
>JAUMHB010078840.1:0-10030 GCA_032359685.1 Pittosporum tobira | reverse complement strand
GAGAGAGAGAGAGAGAGAGAAAATCGAATCGATGAACTAACTAACTGGTGTATAATGATAACACGTTTTTTCTCTCTTTAGGTTAATAAGTATATCCAAGGAAGGAAACGTTTGAAGAGACGAGTAAGAGAAAATAAGGAAAGAAAGCACAATAGTTAGATCCCATTGTGGTGCAAATCATTATGTCCAATTATTTCTTCTACATAATCTCCCAGGTAAATGATACAAAACAATGACTTCAACCCCCCTTTTCTTATGGAACTGACTTGGAATCCAATAGATGACCATGAAAATTTTTTGAAATAATTTTTTTAATTAAAATATATTTTGAGGTAATGATATAAATTTTTTTGAAGAACTAAAAATCATCTAAATTTTGGAAGACTAGCGTATTATCTGGCGGCTGCATATCAATTATATATATTCTTTTAATTTCATTTTCAGTTTTGGGGGAAAATGAGAGGAAGTACACTCTTTCTCTCTCTAAAGGGGGCTGTCCTATTCAAAGCCAGACATGTAAGGTCGATAAAGTCGTCAGAATATGGGGAATTCAAGATGCTAAGTCACAAAGTAGATTGAGAAAAGGAAAAAAAAGGAAGAAAGATGAAGATAAGATAAGTCCAATGACTCACAAACCAATTAATAGTGTGCTGCATACAGTAGTACGTACTACATGAGGACCTGTACGAACTCTGAACCACATTTAGCCATTATCATCCTCTCTCTCTCTCTCTCTCTAAATGTCCTTGTATCATACAGTAAATATGCCAATGTTGAGCAGGGGAGGGTCCCAAATTCCACTTGTCTGTAAAATTTCATGCTCGTGTCCTCATAATCTTTCATTTTATTTATGGAAGAAAGCTATTTTTTTTTTCTTTTGGTACATGAAGAAAGCCATTGCTACTTAGCTAATTACTCAATTTTTTTTTTCTTCATAACTCAAAGTCCGAAATTAATTCTTGGGTCAGGTTCGGGTAAGGTTAGGTTCAACCTTGAGGGTTGATGTGTCCAATCCAATCCTGCCTCTCTCCAAACCCGACCTGACCCAACATGCAATAACTCGTATGATCCGAACAAAAATCAGTCCCACCCAGCTAGTTGGATACCTCTACTTCGGTGGTGTTAGACCCTGCCTAGCACAACTTATACAAATTTGATTATAAAAAAATACATTTCCTTATCGTTTTAATTTGTACTTGAAAGCTTTATATTTTATTTATAATTTTTTAAAATGTTGATTCCGAAAAGGTGTTTCAAACAATCCCATCAATTTTTATTAGTTCAATAAATAATAATATGTTTCAATAAATGGTTTCAAATAGAACCTTAAGATTTCTCTAATTTCTTATGATAGCTTTTATCCGTTCAAAAAAAGATAAATAAAATATAAAAAATATACTCCATTCGTCCAAAAAAAATGAGATTTAACTCATCATTTTGTGAGACAAAATGATGAGTCAATGCTCATTCTTTTTTGGACAGAGGTAGTATAAATTAAAAAAAAATTAACTTTTTAGGATAAAATATATATTTTTAACAAAATTATCTTTGTAAATGTAATTTATAATAATAGAGAGAGAAAAAATAATTTTGATGTGATATAAAATAAAAATTAAAAAAATAATTACAAACTAAAAATGATAAATTAAATTAATTTTTTTACAATAAAAATAGTACATTAATTTATTTATTTTTAACATAATGAGTACAATATAATGCCTTAGGGTGTACGTGTCATACCAATATAAAAAAAAAATTGTAATTGTTTCGCAAACATATCCAGAGGGGACTTTTTTATTCTCTTTTCCCCACCACGAGCTGACATGTATCCTGTTGTTAAAAAAAAATTGTAAAAAGTATTCAATTCAAAATTAAATTATTAACTAGAAAAATGGTCCAAATTATATATAGTTATAAATGCTCATAAAAATATAGAATATAATAGATTTTATTTATTTATAATAACACACTCATTTGTTTATTGTCAGATATTTATAATTTAATAAGCGTGTTCTTTTTAAAAAAAAAATAAAATATGTGACTTTGATCGTACTACATTCACATCATCAATATTGGTATTTGTAATTTTCGCTCTGCGCTCCGTCAAGTTATACACCCCGAAGATTAGTTTCATTAGATTTATATTATTATTTTTGTTAAATAGAAAACTCTATTAATATCCATTAGAAATGTAACTAATAAGTTGGTACTAGGTAGTGATATGGGTGGCGGACAGTGAATGAGAACTAGGGTCTGGGTGCTAGTGAGGGGGATGCGGAAACAAGAAAAAGGGGGGGACCATACATTTAGGGGGATTGAATCAGATTCTTCCCTGACCCTACTACCCCTCCGTCTACTTATTTTGTTTTATATATTTCATCTATTTTAAAAATAAAATAATAATTATTAAAAAATTAATTAACTCAAAATTTTAATAATTTTATATAAATAAATATTTTATATAAATATAAATAATGTGATTTTGTTAATATTTATATAATGACATTCTTTTCGGTACAATTTTTCTTTTTATTTAAATTTTTATTTTTAGAATGAAAAAAAAGTATGTACGCACATATAAATGGTATTGGATCGAGAATTATAAGTGATTATAAATAATATTTAATTAAGCAATCTAAATCATCAAAATATATTATCTAACGGGCATATTAGGCCATTAGCCAATAATAATATATAATAATATATATATATATATATATAAAGTTTAAAATCGACTTAAAACTCTTTTATGTACGTGAAACATTCCGGAGAGATTAGATTTTATAGAGAGAATCCATGTGAAACGTTCTGGAAGGGAGGAGGGAAGGACATGGCACTGTGGCTTAGTTTTGAGTCGTGACAATTATGATCATGGGACCATATGTGTTGAGTGCCTTATCTCTTTACTTGGCCAATGTTATCTGTCCATCTCTTCTTTCTACGTATATTTGGAACTATGTGTATGTCTAAACAGTTTCAAATAAATATATACTATTTCAAGTAAATTCGTATTTAAAAAAATTATATACTATGTAACATCTACGACTAATATAATTCAATATATATATATATATATATATATAGTTCATAAGTATTTGGCTCTGTTTGTTATAGTTTATTAATTTTTCAACCGTGGGATGTATATGTGTATTAATTAAAAAATGTATTTTAATATAATTTTGTTTCTAATAAGTTAGAAAATTGTGCAAAATAGTTTTTTAAATGATTAATCTTTACAATCTAAATTCACACTAAAAGAAAGTAACAATCAATGTTGAATATTTGCATAATATTTTATAATTAAGTCTCTTTTTTTTTTACAATGATATTTTGAATAAACGAATGTTATATACTCCCTCTGTTCAAACAATAATGAATTTTGACTCATCATTTTGTCTCAAGTCTCATTCTTTTTTGGACGGATGGAGTATTATATTATCCTACTACATTTCTTTGACAAATCACAAATTTAATTCAACTACTAACACGAAGGCATACGAAAATTTTCACGAAGTTTACAAAATAATAAAAAAAAAAAAAATTGTCTGCGGCAAATCTTTAATAGATTTTATGTGTATTTGGAGTAGATTTGTTAGAACATGTGAATTAAGAACATCTTCTCCTCACCTGACCAAGGAAAAAGTCAAAGTAATCAAATACAGAAAAATTATGATTAAAGAGAACAATAACAACTGTTGATTTCCTGTTACAGAAGTAAATATTTAATTAATTAAAATTTTGAGTGAATACAAGTATATTAGCTGAGATCCATAATCTTGTCAAATGGCTTTATATTCTCTTTATTTTGCGCAAATCTTACAGCCTTTAATCTTGATATGTGAAATATTTTGATTTTACACACACACACACACACACATATCCCCTTTTTGGTCACTACAGGAATAGACATTCCTATTTCAACTTGAGATAGTTGGATAAATACTAATAAACAAATGGCCAAAAATTCAAATTAAACGAAAATAAGGAAAAAAAAATAAAAATCGATCAACTAATCAAAAGAAGGATGAGTCGGTATCTAAGAAGCTCATCCATTTAACCTGCAAGTTTAAAAGATTAATCATATACGGTATAAAAGTAAAATGACATACAATGATTATAAACTTATCGCAATAATGCATTATTAAAAGCAAAAAATAAACGTATAATATATAAGATATACAACATTAGAATTGTAATTATATATGCATCTATCATTTAAAACAAAAAATCATATTCAACATTATAAATGCCTATTTCCTCCATATAACTGAGAATATAAATTAAGAATAGCAAATCTTTTGTTATATAGAATTGCCGTGCTGGGATGTTTTGAGAGGGAGGAGTCGGGATGGTATCAAGATTCAAAATACGGTTAAAAGAAAGTGGATAAGGGTGGTTACTGGTAAGAGGGTGAAAAATTGCGGGAGGTAATAAGCGAGTGTAATAAAGTAAAAATAATAATAAAACAAAGAAAATATAAACTTAAAAAATAAGATGTCACGTGGATAGGTTGAGATAGTGAAATTACATTCTCTCAGTTTTGATTTTTATATATTATAATTAGTACATTGTAAAATTTATTTTAAAGAAAATTAAATTATTTTGAAATATTTAGGGACTATAACTTATTGATAATAAATTATGAGTGATGTACAAAATATAGCCACGCACAGAGAATCAAGCGGGTCCTAAGGTATTTTTTTTTTAAAAAAAATTACGGGTTATTAAGTTATTTAATAAATATTTATTTTTCTAATCAAATTATCCACACATAATAACAGTAAATGACAAAATATGTCTTTAACTTATTTTTAATATTATTAATTGAAAATAAGTTGCTTTAGAAAACAAAGATAGGTCAATTTATCAAATAAATTAGCTTAAATTAAATTATTAAATAAATTAAAAAATATTTTAAAATAAAATTTGACAAAGAAGACAACTAGCAACGTGAACATATTACAACTTATGGAATGATGTACGGTCTACCTTAGGATCAGGATACTGACGCTTTAGAGTAAATAACAAGTGGTAGATTGTAACGGAACTTAGGATTGCTTAGGCAAATCACATTAGTCATAAAATTGGATCCCATACAAAAAACTTATATCCTCTTTTAAAATTAAAAATGTCATAATATTCACTCTATTTACAAAATAATAAAATACTAATAAATATGAATTCACATCTCAAGTCTTAAATCCAATTATCATCATAACTAGAAGTACTTTTAATTATTTACAATAAATATAATTATTTATACTAATAATTAAATAAATGACACAGAAAAAAAAAGAAAAGAAAGAAAAGGGTGAATGCGAGAATGTGACCTAAATACTCCATTTCGATACTCCGCTGTAAGGAAAGGAAAAGGACGCAACCGAAAGTGTGTTTTCAAAGTCCAAAATAATATTTTCCTCCAACATTGAGTCTCATAATACATAAATTACATATGTGATACACAATTTACAGTAAAAAAAAAATGTATTTTTTAATTTTATTTTTGTGAATAACTTTTGAAAAATGCTACAAATTATTTATAGGAGTACACTTTTATATTAAAAAATAATAAAATTTATATATGCGTACATTTAATTTGAATTTAAAATTTTATAAAATTAATTAATAATATCATAATATAACTCTAATTTTAAAATAAAAATTAAATTTTAACTAACAAATCAATCAATCAATGATACTTAGCCAATAAATATATATATAAATGATCAAACGGACCATACATTATTACTGCTACTTACCACCTAAATTAATGTCAAATGTGTGCCACACTTATTTTCTAGTCCACTCGTTCCATTTATGTTATAATATTTATATTTTTTGAACGTTTTATATTATTTATAATATATTTAATTTAAAAATTTTAATAATATTAATTGTCTAAATTATAATTTTATCAATTATGACTTATCACTTTAATTACTATTATTTTATTTTAAATTATTATATCAATATTATACTTTACTAATTTAATTATTATTATAATATCAAATATATTTTTTAAATTTCAAATAAAATTAAACAGTTATAAATTAATTGAGACCGAGAAAATATTAATCTTCTAGACTCAGCTCTTAACTTAAAAAAAAGATTGAAAATATCCCATGTCCTCGGCAGCCTACGGTTCCAAACAAAAAGATCCCATTCCCCTATCAAGCTTGAGCACTAGTGAAACCAATGCGTTACCACCCTCCAACTTTTTCCCCTAACAATATAAATACCACCCTTGAAGATAATATATATATGTACTATTAAACGACACAAACCTGGCTTCTACTATTATCTTATCTCTACCACTCTCATTTTCTCTCTCTACACCAAAAATGGGACAGTCTTTATTGGATGCTCTCAACGTTCGAGTCGTCGGCTCCGGCCGCCGAGTCCTCGTCCTCGCCCACGGATTAGGCACCGACCAATCCGCCTGGAATCGCATTCTCCCCCATTTCTTGCCGTCTTATAGAGTCATTCTCTACGACTTGGTATGCGCCGGCAGTGTCAACCCTGATTACTTCGATTTCCGGCGGTACACTACCCTCGATCCCTACGTTGATGACCTCCTTAACATACTCGATTCTCTCGGAGTTGATCGGTGCTTCTATGTCGGCCACTCACTTTCCGCCATGATCGGAATTTTGGCTTCCATTCGCCGGCCGGAGCTGTTTTCTAAGCTTATACTTATTGGTGCTTCTCCTAGGTAAAACATATTTAATGTCACTTTCTATCTAATCTAAATGATGATGCACGTGTTATTGAGACTACAAAAATCGTGTAAATTTGGAGATAATTTAGAGTTGCCGGAATTGGAATTTCTTGTCCTCCTATTTTTTCGTGTACCTTATTCAGTGGAACTCAGAAATCAACCGTTGACAACTCTAAATTTTATCTTAATAAAGGTAATTTTTATTCACTACGAATCAAAACAATTTTAGTCAAATCAAACAGTGTCGAATTAATTAAAGTGATAATCGCAATTAGATACTTTTGTTCATTTGACTTTCTATAAAATAGTGTAGAATAAATTTTGGTGTACAGTATAATTTAAATGAATAAATTTGTAATGTAAATATCATTTTTGCTAGAGTGTAAATAGTAGTAAACAACCTCCTTGCCGTTAGAACTTTGTCGAAACATCAACTCAAAATTACGTCGTTAATCACACCTATAATAATTCAAATTCGCTAGGTATAACTCGCCATAAAATTTTGTTTAGAGGGTATGAATTACGTCGTTAATCACACCTATAATAATTCAAATTCGCTAGGTATAACTCGCCATAAAATTTTGTTTAGAGGGTATGATAGATACAATGAATTGTATTTTATATTTTAAAATAATGTAAAATTAATATTTTTAGACTAGAAGATATTATTTTATTAAAAATATTGATGTTGCAAAATATATTATATTGTTCGTTTATGTTTATCATAAAATTTACTTTGCCCAAGGGTTTTTTTCTAATGGAATGCTTTTTTATTTTGTTTTTTAATCACAAACCATAGTATGACAACAATATTAGGGAAAAAAATTTAGAAAATAATATTTGTCCTTAGTATTATTTGGAAGTAGAGGATAAAATGTGGAAGTTTCAGGTTCTTGAATGACTCAGAGTACCATGGTGGATTTGAGCGAGGCGAAATTGATAAGGTGTTCTCAGCGATGGAGGGCAATTACGAGGCATGGGTCAACGGTTTCGCTCCGTTGGCCGTCGGAGCCGATGTTCCGGCAGCAGTTCGGGAATTTAGCCGGACTTTGTTTAACATGAGGCCTGACATTTCACTATTTGTGTCACGAACTGTATTCAATAGTGACTTAAGGGGAGTTTTAGGCCTAGTTAAGGTGCCTTGTTGCATAATTCAGACCGCTAAGGACGCGTCAGTCCCGGCATCGGTGGCGATGTACTTAAAGAACCACCTGGGTGGACGGAACACGGTGGTGATGTTGGACATCGAGGGCCATTTGCCCCACATGAGTGCGCCGGGTTTGTTGGCTCATGAGCTTCTCCGGGCACTTTCCCGGTGACCAATTGTGTTGGGCGGCTATAGCTAATATGTGGGCCCAAGACTAACACATAGAACAAGGGATTGAGGGATGACAACGTGGTGAATAAGTTGTGGAGGTGAGTCCACTGAATTTGGGATTATCTATAAACAAAAAAAAAAAAGGATTTACGGACAAGAAGTTGTGCGTGACTTTCACGTCATGCGTACTCCTTTTGCCCTCTTCCTGTTTTGTCTTTGTTGTTTAATAACCTTTACCTCAATTTGGTGGCATACGAGAGAAAACAGAAATTGGAAATGAATTTGTTTTTATGAATTTTTATTTTTATGTTACATTAGAATTATTGCAGTTGATCAATTTATTTTGACATATGAATGTGTTTGCTCGACTAGTCGTGTTTTATTTTCTGACTTATGCCTCTACAATAATTACAACTGTTGTCATTTACGCATTGTATGTTAAATTTTATTTTAAAATTATAAAATTCAAATATTTTTTGATTACCTTCTTTTCTTATTTCATCATTTCTCATTTTCTTGCATAAGTGATGGAAACGTACTTATTTTAAATAAAGAACACAGCGGAAGCCCTCTTAATTATTATTATTTTCATGTTGTACACTATAAATTTTGATCTCAAATGAACTTTATGACTTATTTCTCAATAAAATAAATCTTTTAATTTTCACAACTATTGAAATAAATTTTCTTGAAACTATTGCTAGTGACATGTTTGGTTTACGAGAATGTTACTTTAGAAATAGGTATTTTATTCCCATACCCATAATATCTATGTTTGGTATCAATTTTACTAAATTTTTTAATTTAGTAATCTCTTTCCTACTAATGAGAGATATCCATCTAATGTTGGAAACTCATACACACCATAAGGTGTGGTTTTTTAATTTTTATTCCCCATAAATGTTTGAAAAAATAAAATAAAATTTTCTTTTACCACTCATTCAATTTTTTTTAAAATCTCACTCTAAATATTTAGCACTCTCTCTCTCTCTAAAACTTTGAAAATTTCTCCCTCTATTTATATATTTTTTTGCACTTTCTCTTTTACAAATTTGTCAACTTTTTTATTTTTTTATATTCTCTTTTAAAAATATTTGTCGTGATACCTATTTGCAATATTTTATTTTCTTACTCTTTTTTTTTCTCATCTTAAAATAAAAATAATTTCTATAAAATTTTTAAATTTATTCTCTAAGTATATCTTTGGGTGCCTCTTTTCGTTGGGGTTCCGAAGAGAATTCACTTGGAGTCTATTGCAGATTATAGGCTGCTCCTTTTGTTTTCCTTTCTCTAATTCCTTTTTTTTTTTTTAACTCTTTTATTTATTTTTTATTTTATTTCTCTTTAAAAAAAAATTAACTTGTTAATTTGAATTCCATAACTACTTATTAAATTTTTTATTATCTTTAACTATATATGAAAAACAATAAAATTATATTTTAAGAGTTCATAATTGAATCTATACTATTAAATTGAGACTTTTGTATAACATAATGAATATTATATATATTATCACTATTTTTATAACTTTTGCTATCAATCATATAAAGATTAAAATTTTAAAATTATTATTTTTCAATTTTTTTTTGTTAAAGTGATATAATAAATATTTTAAAAAAATAAATAAATAAATAATGATTATATAATTTTTTGAAAAATAAGACCTAATAATATTTTCGTAAGTGATTTTCATCACTATATTTTCAAATACTAGAATAAACACAAGAATGAGAATATTTAATTCTCAATATTCTTGAACATTTGATATTCATATATGTTATTTATATTTTTATCACTATATTTTCGTACGCCAAACATGACCGTAGGCTAAACTATGCTCGCATAATAAAAGAGTATAGGTTAGGACTTAGGAATATGTGTAAATTGGGAATAATTGTAGTCAAGTTAATGAGATGTTGTCTTGATGTTTAAGAGTGTCGCTCGGACCTTTAGATACTAGGTTCACTCTATCCGTTATCTCTAACTTTAGATAC
>JAUMHB010078829.1:0-12326 GCA_032359685.1 Pittosporum tobira | reverse complement strand
AAATTCACCGTTTTCTCGCGCTGATTCCAGATCTTCAATCAGATCATGATTTTGAGCATTTTATAACTCTCAGGTCAAAAACGACCAACATGCCCTTTGGCACAACAAACGTCACCAATGACAAAAATGCCTTTGGCATCAGATTAAAATTTTAATTTTCGTTCTTCAAGACGAAATGCGAAAAATACCTCAACTAGAGAAATAACAAAATAGAAGATTTTTTTATTTATTAAATCATTCACAATTGTTCGGGTTCTCACAGTAACAGTCACATGCACATGATATGTTATTCAAGGTCAGTAGACGACAGATTCAGATGGTAAATAGAGATTTTAGCATCTAAACAGTCTTAATAGGACATTATTTTAATATAAATAATTATTAATCGATTTTAAGCGTTTAATTTACTTGGACATTTGAACCTTTTAAAGTTTATTCGAAAATTAATTAAAATTAGACGAAATTTTTTCAAACAAAAATGTATATGCGCGTGTTGATGAATAAATTATACGTATGTGCATGTGCAATTATAAATGATAAAATTATGGCTACTTTATACTTCCTCTGCCAAACAATGTGGTTGATTACCAAATCTGCACCATGCAACTGTCGCACCCACCGTGCGACTCTCTGCAAAGTTCTCTAAAATGATTTTTTTTTTTCGTTTTAAAATAAAAAATATTTTTATATTTTAATATTACTTATTTACAAACTTTTAAATTTCAAATTTTAAATAAATTTATTTTATTTTAAATGATTTCAAATTCAATGTTATAAATTGCATATAAAAGTCTAGAGTACTAGCACGTAGTTCATGAGTTTTAATATAAAAGAAAAGAAGAATACATAATAAATAATAAGTATGAAAGATAAGAAAAAAAAAGAAAAGATTCTTTTATATTCATGAGTTAGGAAAGAAAGTGATTTTTTTAATATATATTTTTGTTCATGAGTTATAAAAAAAGAAAAAGAAAAAGAAAAAGTATATATTATTAATTTGCCCTTGTGAACATCATTTGAGAAAAAAAATAGTTACATCATTTAACATAAAAGTATTTTATATGAGAAATTAATTGCAAGAATTCTACACCAGATTCGATCTGTTTAATCTTCAAACTAATAAACGATAGGAGAGATAAGGGACATGCAGGTTTTATTAGAATTATATAGAAAAAAAAAAAAGCATCTCATCTGACTTTCCGTCTGAATCCGCTCGATATTAATCGTAAATTTTTTAACAAAAAGTGGTGTCAATTTTTCATTCTTTTCTATTATTTTCTTCACACCAAAAAGCTCATGAACAACTGTAAATGTTTATTTTCTGCAACTTTCTATTTTTCCACTCTTTCCCTTCCTTTTAGAAACTTATAAACACATTGTAAAGTTGTTAACAATTAATAATGTAGCGGAATAAAACAAAAAAAAAAATAAAAAATACAAGAATTTAATGTGGAAACTCTAATAAGAATAAGGTCGAAATGTTTTAAAAACAATACATGTCAATCACCTTATATAACGAATATAGAAAAAAAATCATTAATCTATCGAAAATACAAAATTACTCTTAAAAGGTCAATAAACGAAAAATATCAAATCCAAATATAAGCAAAATCTGGCCAGAGGGTGGGGTGCTACCCTCATATCCCCCGCCCGCTCTTCGAAGGGCAGGATTTTTGTTTGTTCACCATAAAATAGGGCTCCCAATTCGTATGGGGTGAGCATATCGTCCTGGGTGATATGTTGTCCAACGCTTATACAGTATAAACCATATCCAACATAAGTACGTTCAAAAACGAAAAAGTGACAAATTATGTAACTATAGAGTATAGATAATAAAATGTAGATATCCTTTAAATTTTAACACTGTTTTTCTGAAAATATTACATATCCTTTATCCTTTTTTTTTTTTTTTTTTTTAATTTATAAATTATCATAATTACTTGAAAATAAAAGTATACGACTTTTCTCACCTTATTTTCTAGTGATTTTTGATCTTTCCTCCACTTAATGACTAATTGAAAATGACAAGGTACCACCATTGCTACTTTTTAGTTATTACCAGACAAACAGTAGAATAAACAAAAGTTCAAGGATACTTCTCTAATGAGGACGCATGCTGCGGGGGCTTATATTCGCAGTAAAGCCATAAAACTAAACCATACCTCTACCAGCAAATATTTATGGAATGCATATGGAGTTTAAAAGTAAGTTTGATTGGCAAATATTTGTTTAAAATTAAAAGATAGTAAATATATATTTTTTAGAAGTTAGATGTCTAAGTTTAAACCGACTAATCCAACCCAATCGAAATTTGATGATAAAGGGTATCATTTGGTGTGGGCTGTTGAGATTTATTGGATTGAGTTTAGTTGATATAACTTCAAATCGATGCGATTGAATTGGATGAATCAAACGTGGATGTACACCCGTTCGAGCACAATGATTCTCAAATTTGTGCAAGAAAAATAAATAAATTAATATATCTAAATTTAAAATGTGAAACATAAGACAGACAGACGGTGAAACAAAAAACACAATAAAAATCGAGAGAGTAACAAAGGAAATTTAGTCTTTACAGAAAAATTGTTTTAAATGTGATCTTAACAAACGGATAAGTATTAGTGGTGAAAATGAATCGAATCTAATCGAGTATGACTTATTCGAATTCTACTCATATAATTTATCGAGTTTGAAATGAAATTCGTGTATGGTTCGTTTAACTATGAGCCGGACAAGAATACAAATCGAGCATGAATAGTTTGAAGTTTTGAAGCAAGTTTCATCAAATATCAATAGAAAAAAAATAATTTAATAAGGTCTGAATAATTAATCAAACTTTAAAATATGTTCATATTTTATTCGTTAATATTTCAAATTTAATTCGAATCAAATTTCTAGTCGAACAATTCCAAATCAAGTCCGAACCATTTAGTTTTATTTACAATGTTATAAGTACCTAATGATAATGTTAGTTATTCCTGTAACATTCATATTGATTTTATACTAATGCTACTTTTTTGTAATGACAAAAAAACAAAATACAAATTTCAGCAAGAACTTTCATTGCTGAAAAAAGATTAAAAAGACATGTGGGGCCTTGGACTCAACGAGTACGAAATTCAGCGTTTTGGGCTCAGGGCCTTTGTTTCCCTTCGTCTGGACTTGAGCTAAAAACAATAATCCAATCTAAGTAACCCGGAACGAACAACCGGTTTGTGCCTGGATCCATATTTTAATTACAAAATGTGAAAATGCCACGAAATCCCGCCCAAGTGCTCAACCCTCATTTCAAACTTTCATACACACCCTGTCTCTTTCTTTCTAAATTCTAAAAGCCGTTGAAGTTAGAGGGAGAGACAAAGAGATCAGAAATGGCCACGAGCATAGGGATGATGGATTCGTCTTACTTCGTCGGTAGATCCGATATATTGTATTGGATCAATTCCACTATTCTACTCAACCTCTCCAAAGTCGAAGAGGTATCTACCTAATTTATTTTTTTTAAATTCTAAAACCCTATCTCGCAATTCGATCCATTTCCCTTTAGTTTTGAACAAATCGAGTCGAATTGCGGTTCACTGCTAGTTGATGGATGCGGTTCATCCGGGTATGGTACCGATGCACAAAGTCAATTTTGTGGCCAAGAACGAGTACGAGATGATTCAGAACTACAAAGTCGTTCAAGACGTTTTCAACAAGCGCAAGATTACGAAGGTAATTTATTAATTCTGTTACGAATTTGTGTTTGTATTTTTCTAAGGTTAGGGTTTTGGTTTAGCTTGTTCTGACATTTTGTTAACATTTCATCTGTCTGGTGAAATTCTAACACTTGGTATTTTATGAGGGACCCAGCACATTGAGGTGAGCAAGCTAGTGAAAGGAAGGCCTTTGGATAATCTGGAATTTATGCAGTGGATGAAGCGATACTGCGATTCTGTTAATGGGACTGGTCTACATAGGTCGGTGACATTTTAACCCTAACTATGCCTTTATGATTACTGTTACTATGAATTGTTGATTTTTCTACTCTCTAGTTTCCACAATTTGTTATTGTGCAAGTTTTACCAATGATGCTTTTCCACGCCTGTTTTTTTGGGTGCTGTTGTTCTATTAGCTACTGATTAGCTGATAAGTATTTTTGTTCTAATATCTTATTTAGATAAATTATCAAATTAGAATAATGTTGGAATTCTTAGAGAACCAGAACTCTGTAACATTTCTGTGTGTTGTTGCTGGCTAATATTTAGAGCTATTAGTGTTGGGTTCCCTCTTTTCTGTTGTTTCACACTAACAATATTCATTTTCATTCTGAAGCTTCTGGTTAATGGTAGTCTTATTGTTTAATTCACACATAAAAATATTAATATTTCCCTCTTTCATTTGGATCTCACGAATTACCTTAGGAAGGAGTTGAGCTGTTTCACTTGTTGGATCTTAAAAACTATAGGATGCTTTTAAATGCTCGGATTGACTTGAAAGATGATATATATGTGGGTTTAAATGTTTAATATATAAGTACCTTTCAATCTTTCCCCTTACTTAGAAGTAACAGAACTTCATTTGTTTTTTAATCCCTTTCTCACGACTTAAAAGTATGGTTATTTTTCAAAGAGAAAAAGTAAAAGCATGATCCGTATGGGGGTGCAACTCATGTACATTATGTGTAAACATTGCTGTTTAATTACTTCTCCATTATGATCCTTAATTATTTCCATAGAACTGAGAAATATAATTTCTCCCAGAATTTAAGTGGTTAGCGTTTGTGATTTTAATTAAAACTAAACTTCTCTCATCGGAGGCTGTTATGTTCGTTTCAATTGCATCATTAGAGGCATGTAGCAGTCAATTTAGCTTTAAATCATTTAGGTGGTATCCTGTTGGTAAAAGCATCTGACTATTTTGGGATTTGCTTCCACCATCGATGCCAGTTACAATCCGTTGGAGAGAAGAGAGGCTAGCAAAGGTGGAAAAGACGTTAGCAGGAAATGTGTGGCATCACAATCTTCACATAAGTCCACGGCAGTTGCACCGAAAACTCATAATGCTCGAAAGACCGATGCACCTCCTGTGAGCACTACAAATCAATCTGTCAAGGTAGCCAGACCTACTTCTAGCGGAGAGCCTGCATATGAAAAACAGGTATCCATCAATGTACAAAACATTTTACTAGCTAATAATATTGAGAAGCTTAATTCATACTATTTATGCAGATCACAGAATTGAAGCTGGCAGTAGATGGTCTTGAGAAAGAAAGGGATTTCTACTTTGCAAAACTGGGGGATATTGAGATCCTGTGCCAGTCTCCGGGGATTGAAAACTTATCTGTAATGTTTCTTTGTTACTTTTCGTTTTAAGTTCACAAAACATCATAGATATTATTAACTAAAGTCTCCTTTTATTTTTATTTTTTTGTCTCACTGTCAGGCTGTTGAAACAATATTAAGGATTTTTCACATAAGTATCTTCCATCTTGCCGGAACAACCGAAGAGATAAAATTTCCCATCGGCTCATCCTCCCCAATATTCACTGGATCATCTTCTTTTTTTGAAGAGATTTCTGACCAAAATATCTTCAACACGATCAATCAATAAACTCAAGACAGGATCCTCGTTCACTTCCTCCCCATCAAACCTTTCATTTCTATCATTGAACCTTAAGCAATCCCAAAGAACTGGCAAATCAAAATCACCATCTACATAATTAATCCCATCTGTCTCCTCCTCCTCGACATCTGAATCTAAATCAAGTCCCACAACTCGAAGACCATTCACACTCAAGTTATCCACCATTTCATTCCCAAACCCTAACCCTTACTCCTCCTCCTCTATGGGATTTGATCCAGAAACCTTTGAACGAATAGAATCTTGATGAAAATCAACATCAAAGATGCGATCTTGGTTAGATTCGAATAAGTTGGCGACGTAATTCATGTTGGTAAGGGAATAGGAATAATTAGTTGTTAGATGCATGCTTTTCGGCGATGAGCTTTGGTTAAGGAAGAGGAAGGAGAGTCGTCAGATTTTGAGTTTGTTCCAGATGTTGTTGGCAATAGTCTCGACTTTGGAGCTCCAAGAATTGAACTTTTCAAAGACGGATTCCAATGGGTTGGCTGGCTCCTAAACATGGGAGTGTTGGACATAAGGGTGATGTGAGATTCCGGTTGATCGCCGGCGTTCCATAAGGCTGCCTTCTGGTTATTTGGATGGCTTGTGGGTGCCGTCGGTGCCCCCATCACCTGTGTTCCTCACTTCTCGACGATGGGATCTGCTAGAGGTGGAGGGTTGAATGAAGAATATCTGGGTTTTGTTGGGGGTGGGATCTGCTAAGATGTGATAAACTTGTTTTACCCCTCTGCTGTTGATGTCATACAAACAGACGTTAACGAAACAGACGGAAAATGGGACTTAGGGTGCGTTTAACTGGTAAAAATAAAGTGTGGGGTGATTTTTTTCAAAAAATTAGTTTAGGATGCAATCTGTACTTTACCCTAGATCATTTCATTTTTTCTGTTGTCTGTGTAGAATACATGGCAATCATGGTTCCTATTGCAGCTTATCATTTTGAAGACAAAATTTCAAGCCTGTATTGTTTACTTTGATGAATACTGGGGATTTTGGAACCTGATGAATATGGGGATAAACTAATACACGATGGATTTCCTAATTGTAATGTTTTCTGTCATCTTTTCGGTTATTACCTTCTGCACATTTTCGATTGTATGTACTTCTATGATTCCAGAAATGGGAATGGTTGTTGATTTATTGAATAACTTGTTATTTTAGCATGCTAAATCCTAGTTTGAGTTCATGGTGATGTTATTAACTATGCCAAAACCTTGAAGATCTTTTAAATTGGTTTGGTGATGACTGATTACCTCAACTCAAGGTTAATAAATATTGAGTATCACGGTGCTACATGGTATATCACATTAATTGTATTGAGTTTATGAAGTTAATTGAAATTATTGTTACTAAATAAAATAACATGATTGTACACCTCTTTCAAATTATTGTCAACAAAAAGTTGCTAACTATTTTATTGAATAACGTGATTCTAGTTTATTTCGCTGGGCAATATATAATTGGATTACGATATCAATGTGCTGCTTGTCAGTTGTCAACTATCCTATCCTATCCTATCCTACCAGTTAACTAGGTTTTTCTTTTTTTTTTGGTTTTTTGTTTTTGTGTGTGTTTTTGTGTGTGTGTGTTATTCGATAACGATGGTTGAGAGCCAGAGTGTGCAGTATTCCTTCGCAACTAGCAGAATTAATCTTACAAACCGAAAGTGAAGCAAAGTTGGAAGTGTGCTTTATATTCTCCTCCATCTTCATCTCAGCATCTGAATCCTATTCTTTTTCTCCCTTTATTCTCTAATCTCTACAGGATGTGTCATATCGATTAAACATTACGCATACCACAAATACAGCCGTTCTGTTCTTCTGTGTTTTCTCTCATCCGAAAGCCTCAACTCAGCTTTTTTCTACTTGCAATTTTTCATTCTAATATTTTTCAAGCAATTTTCAAGGTTTTTATTATTTTTTTTAAAATTTTTTTATTGATATCGTCTTAGTTTAGAATTGTTTTGTATTGATTAGCTGCAATGGGGATGTCAATATCTCGGCTTGTAAGAATGCTATTTGCTAAGAAAGAAATGAGGATTCTAATGGTTGGTCTTGATGCTGCTGGAAAAACAACCATACTTTACAAGCTCAAACTTGGAGAAATTGTCACTACCATCCCCACCATTGGTAGGTACCCTGCTCTCGTAATTTACACTTTCTCTTACTGTTTTCTGTTTCCTTGAATTTATTATAAATTTCAGATTCGTTGTAACCCAAGAAAGTCTAAAAATAGGAAATAACTATAATTTCACACTTGGAAAATTCAATTTGTTGAGAGGGAGAAATGTAAAACTTGAAATATTTCATGCAACTGTCACTATATGGCTTTCTTATTCTTAGCCCAACTGACTGGGAATATTGATGATAATTAATTAATTAAATAATTAATATGGCAGGTTTTAATGTGGAGACTGTGGAGTACAAAAATGTGAGCTTCACTGTATGGGATGTTGGAGGACAAGATAAGGTAATCATAAGCTTCAGCACTCGCCTATTTTCATATAATTAACTTAAGAGTGATCTAAATATGTAGCGTCTGTCTATATGTGTATATATATATGCATGCACTGTAATAATTTCTATTATACTATGTGATGTTTAATCTCATATATATATATATATATATATGTGTGTGTGTGTGTGTGTGTGTGTGTGTGAGATCTGGATCTATCACTAACATTGCTAGATAATCAAAATGATCTTAACCGTTAATTTTTTATCCAATATAATTTAGAAATTTAAAGAAACAAAATTGTTGCGGTGTTCAATTTAGAGACTATGTATTTTCATTAAAATACACTGCAACAACTTTGTTTAATGAGGAATATTGCCTCATAAATACGTAATTGGATTTTCGCTGAAATCTTCTTCAGGCAACAATTAATTAATTTGGAACTAAAAATTACTACAATTGATGATCGCTTGATAGAGTAATATTGCTCAAAGCGAAACAAAATCAATAGCACACACGTATGATCTCCTAATTGAAATTTCTTCCGGCAACAATCACTTAGGCACAGGCACTTTATAAGGATTTCATTTATATTCTTAAGAAAATTATCTTTATAAAAAAAATATTAAATTAAAATATTATTAAATTTTTAATTATATTAATAAAAAAAAAATTATGTCTCAAAACGAATAATCATCTCTTATCAGAATGTGTCAGTACAACTTCAGTTCTAAAATTTGGGAAGATAACTGATTTTTGTCAATTTGAACATGACAATATAAAAAAATAAAAATAAACAATTAAATGATAATTAGTAGTATTTTTTAATTAATTTTTATTGGTTATAATGATATCATTAAATTTATGATCAGATGGAACAAAATGAATTGGACCATGCGCTCTATTATTTTTGGAGCGTGCGCACTAATTTTTGTAGTGTCCAGAAAATAACAAAAGCAGTAGGGTTTAATTATCATTTCACATACACTGGTGGGTGAATAATTTTTGGAGCACATACAGGTAACCTTGCACCGTTGGATAAACTAGATAGTCAATGTTAGCTATATAGATTCAACCTCATATATAAATATATATATATATATTCTTAATACATTTTATTAATTACTTTTTTTTGCAATCAAACTTGTTGATATGCAGATCAGGCCCCTATGGAGGCACTACTTTCAGAACACTCAAGGTCTAATCTTTGTGGTGGACAGTAACGACAAGGATAGGATTTCAGAAGCCAGAGATGAGCTTCACCGGATGCTGAATGAGGTCATCTATATCTGCAACTTTTACAAATATTGCAGCAACGAAACGCTTCTAATATTCTAAGTTTCTAACCCACCCTTAACTAGTTCTCAAACTTATTTATGTAAAAATAATACTATTAAAAAAAAATCAGCTTTCTTCCTGCAGGATGAACTACGAGGTGCAATGGTTCTTGTGTTTGCCAATAAACAAGATCTTCCCAATGCTATGAGTGTATCTGAAATCACAGACAAACTTGGCCTTCACTCGCTCCGTCAACGCCGCTGGTATAAGTTATTGTTCCATCTGTTCTACAAAAATAGTTGCAATTTTAAAATTTTTATAAAATTCTAGTGTTTTTTTTTTGTTTTTTTTTTTTTTTTTTTTTTTTTTTTAATATTTCGCTAATGACATCTAGTAATGAACTGATACAGGTACATCCAGAGTGCTTGTGCAACTTCTGGCCAAGGACTCTATGAAGGTCTTGATTGGCTTTCCAACAATATCACAGCCAAGGTATCATTAAATTAAAAGCAGCTTTCTCCATTATTCATATCTTTATGGATCTTAAAGTTAGACAATAATCTATATGAAATTTCTTGCAGGCATAATTTTACTCTGCTATGAGAGCTCTGGAGCTCCCAGTCTTGTCAGACATCTATTCTATTTCTCGAAATTGGGTTATCTACAATATTTATGAGAACTATATACATGAAAGTTTTGCACAAGTGAAGACATGGTTTTATGACAATGTCAGTTTCATAACTATTGCAGTCGATTTACTCTTGAATATACTGTTTAAATACTTGTTAATATGCAATGTGAACATTATTATTATTATTATTATTATTATTATTATTATTAGTATTATTATTATTATTATTATTATTATTATTTTGGTTGTGAAAGACTGAAAGTGGCTGAAAGATGAATTTAAGCTCGTCCCGAATTATTGGCGAGTCAAACGTGAGTACGTTTTAAAACTCGATTGCTTATTTGAACATTCTTAAATTGTTATTTTTTAAACTCATTTAAATAATTTAAAGTATTCAGACTCAAGTCGTAATCATGACCGACTCAATAGTTAAGAAGCCTAACTATACAAGCCAAGCAACTCAATACTCGCGCGACTCGATTCATTTACACCCTTTTGCAACTTACTGAGAAAGATTTAAGGCATATAATTACAGGTGTACTGAATTTGCATCTCCCTGATCACCTTCTAAATGTAGCATTCTGGTTTTGCATTTTGATGTAAAAGTAAATTGGGTTCATAAGCTTCACATTTACTAGAAAGTACTGTAGAAAACATCTGTAAGTTGCTGACAACAATTTAATCAGAAATTCTGCTCGAGTTTCTGCAAGTTGGTGGGACATTAATGAAGGCTGCATCCATGTTTTTTTGTCAAGTTACTCTCCCACGAATAATTTCTAAATTAATTTTTCTTCACCGTTTCTCTAACACGACAAAATGGTAAATGTACTTATGGATTTCTTTAAGGGTAGTTTAGTCACTTCAATATAATTAAGTAAATTATTTATTGAAACAATTATTGAAAACTCGATTTTAAAAATAGCACAATAATTTTGATAAAATAATATCCGTCCTAATCAAGTGATGCTCACTCTTTCTTTAAGACAATATTCGTCTTTTACATGCACAATGTTAACAAATAATTTGTCATAAACTTAATCCTTATTAAATATTAAATACATAATTAATATATAATCAAAATCATATTGAGAAAAAGAATAAACAAAACTAATAATATTTTAAACCAAAAATATTATTTGAGTGAATCCACTCATATTGAAATTATAAATTGTGTAGATTGATTTTGGAATGAGATCGTAAACCTTTTTATATATTGTCCATATTTCTTTGAAAATGTATGAATGAATAAATATGTCAAACACATTCAAATTATGAGTTGTACCTATTCATGAAAAAAAATATGAATTAAAAATTATATATAAATAAACACATCTTTTAATTTCAAGAAATGTATTGAATTATCATTTTTTTATCATAAAATTATACAATAAATATATAAATATATATTTATCAATTTTATATTATTTATATTATTGAAGATCTTGAAAATCTCCAACAATTATGTTATCCAAATTGTAATTAGTAAATTGAATGAGGAAGATGGTCAACTGAATTCAATCCAGTAAATTTCTCAATAAGATATTCATCTTGCAAATACATCATGACATTAAATGAATATTGATAAAGGTCAGGACTCGGAGCACTTCAATGCTCCTAAAAAGCATATAGAGGAAGGACTCTGCCCCTGGCATGTTGAAAATATGTTCGGAGAAATTATTTATTGATTGTAACCCCATTGATGCTAGAAGTGTCCTAGTCTGGTATTTTTTCAGTTCAGATACTTTTAAAAAATGATATTTTTTTTATAGATAATGCTTAAATTTTCAATTTTACCCATAAAAAAAAAAAAGATTTAATTTCCATAAAAAAAGAAGATTTAATTTCGTATCTTCCTTTTTCTTTTTTTGTGGGGGGGGGGGGGGGGAGGGGGGTTTTGCCAAGTTCATGTCATGATGTTGCTACGACTGTTCCATCTTCTGTTGTCGCTGGGTCTTTGTGGAGAAGTAGGAGCTTGTGGTGGTGGTTCTGCTGATAGTGGTGGTAGTGGTGGTGGAAATGAAATCGAGGTAGAGTAGGATGAATGGTGTAAAATATGGCTATTAAATAAGTTGAGTCAAGTTTGTTAAGTTCGAATTCAACTTATTTATTTAAATATTTATTTTTTGAATTCGATTCTTTTAACGTAAATAAATCTCTTATCAAATTTTTAACGAATTAAATTTAAATTTTTTTATTAATAATTTAAAAATATTTATGTTATCAAGTTGAATATTAAACAAACCAAACTCGATAACATAATTTTAAATTAGGAGAGTTTAAATTTTAAACTCATTTAACACTCCTAGAGGAGCACGAGAGAGAGAGAGAGAGAGAGAGAGAG
>JAUMHB010078818.1:0-10096 GCA_032359685.1 Pittosporum tobira | reverse complement strand
AATATAACAATCTTGTTATTAATTTCATCTCAAAAAGAGGTTCTTGTTTTTTGTTTGAACAGTTCGCTTCCAATATTTTGTTTTGCGCTCTTTATATTCACACCATCTCATAAATTAATTTTTTTGTATTTACATAAAGTGTTATATCCTTTTTCTTATAAAAATAACAGTAAAATAAAATAAAGACGAGAAAAAACTGAGATGACGAGCAAAAAAGATGACACGTCATTTACTTTTATGTGATTGCTATAAAAAAAAATTAAATTTATGAATTTCAGACCCAAAATACATAATACCTCATAAGAGTATGATTGAATTTTAAATATCTTGAAATTTATATTAATTGATTTTTTTATTGTAGTTTATAGTATTTTTAAAGTAATTTAAAATTTTTAATTATATTAAGCTATAAATTATTTAAGTTTTAATTATTAAAATTTATAAATTTTAGACCAAAAATACATACAACCTTATAAGAGTAGGATTGAATTTTAAATATCTTGAAATTTATATTAATTGAATTTAAAAAAAAAATAATTATAGTTTATAGTATTTTTTTAAAAGAATTTAGAATTAAAAAATTATATTAATTATTATTAAATAAATTAATACAAATTTAAATTTAAAAATATTAAAAATTAATTTTTTAAGAAATGGAGTATTAATTTTGAATATAAAGAAAAAGATTATTCAGAAATTTTAATTGTTAATGACCGCTCTTAACATGAAAATTCATGCCCAACGAGTTCACAGTTATCAATCAAATAATATGCATACAATAAAAAAAAAGCATAAAAAAATAATAATAATGAAGAAGAAGAAGAAGTAATTTCAAGCCACTTTAAATGTAAACTAAAGGGAAAAAAAATAAAAAATAAAAACTAATTTGGACCACAAAAAATTGGCCATAATTCAAGTAACCCGGAACGTAACAGAATGATCAAGAAATTCAATGTCTGTCTTCTCTTCTTTCTTTTCAAGTTCATATTCTGAAATGGAATAGTAATGCCAAAACTACAATTTGATCAGTGTGAGCACGCCATCCGATGCATTCGATCCTTGATAATTCCACTGTACAAAGCCACCCAATTGGCGGGCATTCTCTGACTCGTCAGAAATTCAATTCCACAGGAGGAAGCATGAACCTCCATGGA
This sequence comes from Pittosporum tobira, assembly GCA_032359685.1. NCBI lineage: Eukaryota > Viridiplantae > Streptophyta > Magnoliopsida > Apiales > Pittosporaceae > Pittosporum > Pittosporum tobira. Next base: position 8,942 of record JAUMHB010078818.1, on the reverse strand, counting down.
CTGCTTGCGTTGTTTCCTGAACTCTTCGCTACTCCCCTTTGAATCCTTTTTTACGTTATCAGCAAACCGAGCCCTATTCTTTATCTTCGTCTTCATCTCTCTTCTCTTGCGACCGACATATATATTCAGGTCCACAGTTAAATCAATGAATTAATATGGCGTCCAGCAATTAGAACAAAACAGGGAAAGTAAAAGGTACATTTATCTTAGTAGTTCAGGAAGGTGCGCAGAATAAAATAACGCAAGAATCTGGATTTCTCCGGTGTGGGGTGGTTGGAGAATTTTAGTAGTAGTAGTTGAATTTGGTGTAATTTGGGCTTTTACCGGTTGGGTATTATTTTATAGAGTAAATTTTATTTTTAGCCGATTAAGTACATTTAATATTTTAAATTATATTTTATATTTTTATTTATATTAAATTAAAATTTTTAATTATGTATTTATTTCATATTAACTCATTTATCAACATAGTTTAACGATTTTAAATCTATTAAGTATATACAATGTTTTAAATTGCACTATAAATTTTTATTTTTGTTTCATTTTGAGTCTACTAAATATACCAAACACTTAACGATTTTTAAATTGAGTAGTGCAATATGAAAGAAAAAACATAAGTAAGAGGTCTGAGTTTACACAAATTAAAGTGTATAGTACAATTTAAAATATTATGTATATTTAATAGACTCAAAATAATTTTTTAATATATTTTATATACTGAAGTACAATTTGCACCCTCCAAATAAGATTAACATCCCAATAATTTTTAATTAAAAAAATCATATCAAATTTTTATTTTAATAATTAAATACTGTTTTTGACCAAATTTGCGCCAGTTTTTCAGTGACATCATCAATTTGAAAGGTATTACAGGCAACAAGGAAAATTCTCGGAGAAACCAAAACCCCGTTAATAGCATCGGAAAAAGTCTTGGGAAAATATAAACATTTCACACTCTTCAATTCTACACTTGCTTTCGGAGAAACTAAAACCCCTTTAATCCATTGCTCCACCAACAATCAAAGCATCTCTCCATATAATTAAAAATGATTATTATTATTATTATTATTATTATTATTTACTATACTCTCATCACTCTCAATAAATTTGAAAGTTCAAAGGGGTAGATGTTAAGTAATTGTAGAAATAGACTGATGAGTATAGATTTAAAAAGGCAAAACTTTGAACTTTGATGGGTCTGGTGGTAGATCAGCAGAGATTTGTTTAGTACGTTTGTCAACGTACCAGTGAATGCTTCGATTTTGGGACGATGGTGAAATTGGATATAAATCTCAACCAGCTCATGGTTTCTATTGTGAGCGCGAGGGAGGGAGGGAGGGGGTTATCTGATGGTATTCAAGACTTTTTCCAACATATATATTCACAATTAAAACTTGTGCGTATTATATACATATTTTGAAAAAGAATTCATTAATAGACATGGATATTTACAGTAAGACCTCCCACTTGATTAGCCATGTTTAAGCAGATGCTCTCACCAGAAATCTTCTTGTTGGTATTGCTAATGGAATGGAGCCACATGCTTGACATCCTTGCCAAAGCCCGCTTGGCCCGCAACTCGAATCTGGTAAACCAAACTACAATCAACCCAAATCTTGCTTCCCGCATACTAGAATTTGGGATGCTTCTATTAATTTCAGCTTCTTGCTGAAAAAAGAAAAGGTGAAAGAAACATGTTATAATATACCAATACTCTCCTCCTATTCACACACTTTTTAAACAATTTCCGGCTTAAAAGTGGTTAGAAACAATAGTTAAAATGCTTTTAATTGTTAAAATAATTTTTTGAATTTAAAAAATTTTAAATGTAAACTTTATTTTTGAATAAAATTTAGATTGCAAATTGTATTTCAGTCTATTTTATACTGTTAAAATAGTAAGGCGTGTGATTCGGTGTTCGTCTCCAAACCGAACATCTTCAAACGCGAACACAAGTACAGTTCGGCTCGGCTCCATATATTCGGGATTTTCTTTGACCACTTCATGGGCTAAAAACGCCGAAAGAAAGTGTTCAAGCCCAGTTCAAAAATACGGAGTTGGTGTAATGGGTGGTTATATCACTCAAGGTCATGAACGCGTTTGGAAATCGGAAAGCCTTAAAGATTGTTACATCACGTCCGTAGTCAACCTAAGCCCACTTGCGGTCTGGGGACTTGCTTTAATGAACCACACCTATTATTTTAAATGGATTTTAGTGGTTTGGCAAATCGTTTGTACAAGCCCAGGCCAAACTGTCTTGAGTGGGCAGTAGTGTAGGTTTATTTATTTTTTGACTTTCATGTCAACGTTTAGATATTATAAAATTTAAATATAATATAATATTATATTATATTTATATTTATATTTTAAAAATTAAATTTATAAATTAAAATTAATTTTTTTTTTGGTGATGAATTTAAGCTATAATTTCAAATTATCAAGGTCTATGAAACAACTTTAAGGACAAGTGTGATTGTATGTCAGCCTAGACAAAAGAACTTTATTTATTTTACTTTAAATTTTCTCTAAATATTAAATTTTATATAGAACGTTATTGGACGTAATTTTCGTTATATTTTTTTATAAAAAAAAAAAAAAAAAAGTTTTATTTCGAGACAGAGGGATTCACATTTTGAGGCCAAGTCTTGAAAAAAATATAATAGTATTAAATAATGGTTGTTGTTTGCTCTCTACGTCCAGTTAAAATTATAATAGTTTAACTTTTTACGAATATTAAAAAATATATTTGATTATGAGTAAATTTTTTAAATTATTCTTAATAATATTATAATTTTAAATAATAAAGTAATAGTTGAAGTATTTGATAATAGTATTGATATTATAATTTTAAGTAATAGAATAATAATTAAAGTATTGGATATAATGTTAAAGTAATAAATAAAATAGTTGACCATAATGTTAAAGTAGTAAATAAAGTGATATGTTATAATATTAAAATAACAATTGAAGTGATAGGTCATATTTGATAACGTAAAAATAATTTAAATAATTTATATTATTAATTTTTTTTTAAAAAATAATTTTATTATATTATAATATTTTAAAAAAATATTATAATTTTATTGAGATCGATGAAGGACGTTAAATGATACAGTGGCGGATTTATAATTTTTTTGATGGGAGTATTTTTTATAATTTTCAATTTAAAAAAAAATATTTTTTGTAATGTACCCGTAATTTATGAATAATGAAATTTTTATAAAAAAAAAATCAAATTAAAAAATCAAATTTTTTGATAAAAATGGACACAGTTAATTTTGATGGTTCGAACTCTTAGCCTTTTATGTGAAAACATTAGTCAGAAGCTATTTATGTTAGAGGACTTGTGCCAAATAAATTACATATATATCATATAAAAAAATTGTTAAAATTTTAGAAGGTACATGAGGTCTCCCGGGTACCAATGTAGATCTACCACTGCTTAGAAAGAGCATTCGGATGTGGAACTTATAGTAATTGGGTGTGAAAGAGACAAAGGATAGTACAGTTCCATATTAATTAGGATGATCACACCTATTTTAGTTTAGTAGAACACTCTCATTTACGAATTTAAAAACATTAAGTTTATATTAAAAATAAAAATAGTGCTTTTAGTGGGTGATCACGACTTGATAATAAAATACGTAATATTAGATTATAAAAAAAAAACATTATGTTATTTTATGTCACTATTTTTATGTAGTGGATTGTGAAATCTTTTGTTCTTTCTTGTTTTTATAAATAATACTCCAGCCATCCTTAAAAAAATAATTTTCACTATCATTTTGTCTCACAAATTAAATAGTCATATGCTATTTTTTTAGAACATAGTGAATAATGTTGTGTCCACCTATCATTAAAGAAAAATCCCAACCAAGAGACATTAAATCTCTTAATTAACTACCACATGTGCGTACCCATAATAGAATGAGTAATGTTATAAACACTAACAAATATATTAATAAAATGTACGCAAATTGACGTGTCAAATTATAATTAGTTGATGCATGATTATACATGGAGTGTACTTGTCATTATTATCAATTATAATTTAATATGTCAATATATATATATATTTTATTAATTTATGCACCTAATATTATTATAATAGAGGGACAAAGTATCTAAGCTGAGCATGATTAGTATCCAATAAATAAAATGGTCATTACGTACCGAATATATAGTACTCCCAATCTGATGACAATCATGTAATTTCCCACGTGTAAAATTGTAGTTCAACCTTTAAAAACACCAATTTTCAAATTTTTTTTAATACCCAGTATTTACCCTCAATTAAAAGTGGTACATTCATTCGGATCTAATACTAAGAATTTGACTTCAGATTTTAAACTATAGCTAAAGGCAAACTATTCATTTAAACTTCAAATTTTAAAAGTGAAATGGATCATGGATCTAACTTCTTGAATTTTAAAATTTACTATGTCGTCCTTTTTGTCATGAACTTTGATATTGGACATACAAACTTGGCTATCTCCATAAACAAAGGAAATTTAATTACTTTATGAATGTTACGCAATGTATTAAAACAACATATATATCACTTAATTTTTGAAAATTGTCCGAGTGAAAATGTGCACCAACATATATATCACTTAATTTTATCGTAATTATACTATGCTATTGTACATACCTACTCCAAATATGTAGCACTACTCAAATCGTTTTCAGGTCTTCAAGGCCCCAAAATATGGTGATATCATGAGCAAACCGTTTTACTGCCGAAGGTAGAGCATATTAAATGTGGCTTTTCTTTAGCAATTTGTAGTTTACGCGAGAATGGTTTGCACTTTGCTGGCCATAATAAATAGTTTTCATGAATTCCATAGGAGACAAGGTGAGAAACTAGTTAAAGAAGCCTTGTGATAGATATGGAATGAGTTCAAATTGACACGACTGCTATCCTTGAAAGAGTGCATGTGGTTAGGAAACGTTTTCCAATCAATATTACATCTACTACGTACTACACTTACTTAATTATCCTATTTTTTGAAACAACAAATAATTAAACTGAATTCTCAAATCACGGGTAAATGGACATTGATCACTGGAATAAACGGAATTCAGGTTTTAAGGTTAAGAGTGGGTAAAATTTTATTTCATTCATTTTCTTCAAGAAATGAGAACCAAAAGTAATATTAGTAAACTGAAATTTTCTTTTCTCCAAGTTTTCCCAGTTTCTGGAAGAACGTTTTGGCACATTTGCTTTGCCTAGCTACATGGTAGTTGAACCACAAAGGGATGTAAATTACCCACGCATGATCATGTGCTTTTGCGAATGGCTGCCCGTAAAAATGGAGATTTGTAACATATAAGATAATTGTTTAATTCAGATTTATTGTTTACTTTAATTATAGATCACTCGAATATTTATTATCATGGTTTCTGAACTTTAATTTGTTGATAAGATTATACTCCATAATTTCCTTCCAAATAGCTTGGTTGACAGACTGTTATTCGTATTGTAAAACAACACATTTACAACCAATTGTAAATAATATTTTTCTCTAATAGATTAGGTAAATTGCGTTAATATCTATAACCTAGTTCAATAGGGATGATATAATCTTGAGTTGATATATAGACATACACTTAATTACTAATATACAGTAAATACACCATAAAGTAGTTAGAAGAAGATCCCGTACTCCCATTTATAAATATTCTCCTGAGCTAGTTTAAGGTTCAAGCTTGATTTAGTAAAGATTGGGTTCGAATTCGTCAAAAAAATTCGTTTGACTTAATAAGTTGAATTCAAACTTAACTCGATAAAAATTTAATAATATTAAATATTTTTAAAATTTTCACTAAAAATTTGAATTCAAGTCGTTAAAAATTAAATAAAGTTAAACAAGCAGAGTCAAGATCGTGCTTGACGACAACCTCACTCCTATAGGTAAAGATATATATACTCTAGTGTTTTACTACATATTTCAGGAGACTATTTTATACCTGTCTCCTTTAATCAATGTTGCCAGACTAGCTGTCTGCACTTGCATTTACATTCCATCTCCTTATAACTCCCATCTGATCTCACTTAACTCCCACATTTACAACTCTCTCTCTCTCTCTCTCTCTCTCGATCTGTGTGTGTGTGACAACTGACAAGTTATAGATGCATGATGGTACAATCAAAGAAGTTCAGAGGAGTTAGGCAACGTCACTGGGGTTCCTGGGTTTCCGAGATTCGCCACCCTTTACTGTACGTACATACGTATATTCCCTCCTCGCCCCATATATAATTAAATATATTTATATATTGAGATACTCCTATATTTAAATTCACACATGGACGATAAATGAGTCAAACTACTGCATGATTAATTACTGTATGTATAGTCGAATCTCTATTGCATTGAATCATTTCTAATATTCTTTCATGTGTTACGTATATGTGTACACACATATATAGGAAGAAAAGGGTTTGGCTTGGGACGTTTGAAACTGCCGAGAAGGCGGCTAGAGCCTACGATGAAGCCGCAGTTCTGATGAGTGGCCGGAATGCCAAAACTAATTTCCCGATTAATAATATTAACAATAATGTTGCAGCAGTTCCCGGTAATAAAGACAGTAATTACTCTGATCCATCACCAGTACAACCATCTTCTTCTTCGCTTTCAGCTGTCTTGAGGGCAAAGCTTCGGAGATGTTGCAAGTCACCGTGTCCTTCTCTCACTTGCCTGAGGCTGGACCCTGACAACTCTAATATCGGGGTGTGGCAGAAGCGAGCCGGGTCACGTTCCGACTCAAATTGGGTCATGACCGTTGATCTTGGAAACAAGAATAATATTAATGGTAAACCGGAACCCCAACTTTCAGATGTTGAACCTCCGACGTCGCCATTGACAAGTAGCCGGCCGGGAGGTGGTATGGATGAAGAGGAAAGGATTGCACTCCAAATGATAGAGGAACTCCTTAACAGGAACTGATCGATCCCGTGCCAGCTAGAGCTAAACTACAGTATTTAATATTCCACATGGGAACTTTCATGACACCTGTCATCATCATTCCGTACGGCCAATTTGTTTCTTTAACGTAGTGGTTGCAAAATTTATTTGTTTCTTTTTTATTTATTTAAATTATTGGTAACCAACATAATAGTGAGTTCGTGACCTAGAGCTCCACGCAGTTTGATGAAGGTGCGGGGTATTGTATCACCCTATTCATAAAATTTAAATGTTTGTAGCAAAAATAAATATTGGAATTGAGTTTCCATTCGTTACACGAAAGAGTTTGAGATATGACAATTATTGGAATTCTACCTAATAAAAAAAAATAAAAATAAAAACAAAATTATTGAGATTCTTTACCAAATTTTAGTTTAAAATATACAAAATTTTAAAAGAAAAAGTCGTAGAAAATAATTAGTCTAGCTATCTTTAGTCTCTGGAAACCAAAATTTGGCAAAGAATCAAATTGTATGGACGAGGGATACATAAATTATACGATGAAATGCTTGTAATGTTTCATGTGCATGTGTTCGAGGGTTTGGCCACCTTGCGCTTTCACAAATTTGAGTACCGACACGGGCTTGATTGGTAAAGTTTAACAATTTTATTTTTTAATTTTAATTTAAATTTTGAATTTTTATTAAAAATAAATTTAATTATTTGAATTTATATTTAAAAAAAAAATTATTATAATAACAGATGATATGATATGTAACGTAAAATTAATTTTATTCAGCATATAATTTATTCATTAAAATAATATTATTAAAATTATTGCACGAAAATCAGTTACAATTTGACCATGACTATTGTATTACTACATCAACGTAATATTATACATCACATCGGTGTTTCACATCAGTGCCATAAATTTCCTAGTTTGTAGCATTACTCCCATGTGATGGAGATTTTTATTGGGCTTTGTGAGGATCATTGTTTTTTTTTTTTTTGATTAATTTTAAAATTAATTCTATAAAATTCTTTAATATTTAGATGAATTACTTGTATAATTCTGATTAATTATATAATATTATTTAGTGTTTAGGTGAATTAAGTGTCTAAAACTGATTAATTATTTTCTATGTCCGATTAGAACCGTTTAGGTGTTAGGTCCTCTATATACCGTTTAAGTTTGTCGATCGATTTTTAGAATACTGATGCGAATACATTTTCATCGTATAAATTGAAACACTGTTTAAATTGATAAAGACTAAAAATTGTTTTATTATTTGGAATCATTTTTTCCTTATTTAATAAATAGAGATTTTTTTTTCCTCTTTTGAGGTGAAATTTTTTACTATCATTTATAAATTTTTTTGTCCCCCTTATTATATGAAATTTTTAGCCACTATTATTATAATAGTTTTTTTTTAGAGATTTGAACCATAATTAATTTTTAATAAATATATTTTTAAATATAGTAAAACTATTGTCAACATCTATTAAAAAATTACTATAAACTAAATTGACGATTTAAAGTAGGGAATGCTCAAGTAGTTGGATCGACATTAATTTGTCATTTAATTTCTTAATCAGGACTTAGATCTTAATGAGAATTCCCATCCATAGAGATCGCAAAATTCTAGTACTACTTGTTGCCTTAATTATGCTCCATACAAATATATGATTTTAATTTTGTGCTTGGGAAAGTTAGGTGACAATAACGTGTTGTGGCATTTAGTACTCCCTGTTCCCCAAAAGAAAACGTTTTTTTGGCAAAATTATTAATATTATAATTTAATAAAATTTTGAAATTATAAAAATTATGATTATATTTTAATTATTTGCAATTTATTAAAAGTGGCTACTTTAATTAAAAATAAAAATGAACAGTTAATATGGAGCGGAATGAGTTATTACTTTAGTTAAATTGGATAAATATTACCGATAACTTTGTGTGTTAGTTAAAATTAAAATTATGAGATTTTTTATTCGTAAGATATTTCAAGTTAAATAAAAAGTGCATATGTTGTG
>JAUMHB010078817.1:19105-29209 GCA_032359685.1 Pittosporum tobira | reverse complement strand
TATATATATATATGTCGCATCTGAATTTATATTTTTTTAATATGTGACATATATTCTTGTATCACACACTTGTATTTCCGCACCTGCATCCTTTCTCTTTGGAATGGTTACAGCAAAACCCGCGTGCTATAAGGTGACATGTTCAATTCTCATATCAAATGTGAATTTTTTTTTTATTTTTTTTTAAAGTGGAATCTTGTTCAATTTTTGTGGACTATTTGTCATTGTTTTTGCTTGCGTTATTTTAATATTATAAAATTATTAATTATAATACGTATTGATTTTATCATCGGCTGAAAAAAAGCACACATAATAAAAATAAGAAGTCCTAGGGGTTAAATTTTGGCATGATCACCTACAAATTTAAATGGTTATGTCTATCATTCCCCCAAGTCCAATCATATCCCACGTTTGTAATATGAAGTTGAGATGGATTGATTGTTTACCACTCCATGAGAAGTATTAGAGGGTACGCAAAGCAATATCATCAAATTACTATTGTGTTAAGACATGTCTAATTTTTACAATTGGAAAATAACGTGGTGCCAAACATTTGTGATAAATGTGACACTTTTAATTTATTTATATTATGAAAGGCGAATCCTCTTAAAAAAATTATTTTTGATAAAAAAAAATTAAATAAATTACTTTTCATCCCCTTTTTAAAAACTTTATCAGCATCATAAAAATTATTTATCTCACCACGAAGGAAAAGAAAATTCAAAGCATGCTTTTGTGAGTAAAAAAAGTCATGGACGAAACACGTAACTTTTGTCTTTACTTTTAAAGGAAACAGGACATTTGCAATTGCCGTAGGATGTTACACGACAGACCTTGTACCTCGGCCAAGAAAGACTATAATATATTTTGATAGTGATGTGACCTAAATTTTAAATATATAAAAAATATTTTAAAATATTTATTTTTTTTTAAAAAAAATTAAAAATATATTTATATGTTATAGTTTGAAATATTATAAAATTTTAATTATTTAATATATTTTTAATACATCTTATAATTCGTGATACCCAACTGTCAAAACTTGATGCAATCTTTTGAAACGAAAAGAGTAAAATGAAATAGTCAATGTTGAAAAAATACAAATATGCCTCCACTTGACATTAATACATATATGCATGGTTGGTGAGTTATTGAATTTATATGACGGATACTTTAAAGATAATAGTTGCGAATTCATCATTAAAAAAAAAAATTAAAAAAATTGATGCATGTGCCTTATCAGAAAATATAATAATAGCACAGTTAAATCTTTAGCTGCGCGCATTTTAGTTAAAAATATCTTTTATACTACCATTTTAGGGCATATCTTGAAACGTGGTGTTTGTTTTTTAAAGCAATATTTTACAATCATGCATGTTAGATATATTGGATTCTTGATATTTGGTCACCATATATTTTCACGCATAATTGAAGATAGAGATGGAGTGCTTGTTGTGGAAGCAACAACGCTATATGGCTATCAAGCTATGGTGAAGAGTTTGTCTCCAGTAAAGTTTTACTGGTTGGTGATGGAAGATGAAACTCTAGTTTTGGGACGGATCGAGGGTGTATAATGAATCCTTTCAAGTAAATCTAATAAAGGTTTTAATTTATTGTAGTTTATTCGAAAATATTTAATAATTTTATTTGACACATTTTATTCAAAAATGATTTAGAAGATTTATTTAATAATTTAATTTAAATCGCCTCACCATTTTTTATAAATTAATTATGTTAAATAGTAAAATAATTTATTTTTTAGAAAAAAATTATATAAAAAAAAAAAAAATACTAACAAACTGGGACGAACAGACCGATAGTTATCAGAAGAAACCACGGTTACTAGCTAGCCTCTTCTTTATAGGAAGAAGCTTATAATGAGAAGCAAGAACCCCAAACAAACGACTATCATTAACCCTATCTCTTTTCTACGACTTTACGGCTTTGACCAAATCATACACACAAGTAAAAGTTGATTTTTCCGTCTCTCGCTCTTGTCTTTTACATTACTGTCTGAAAAATCTCTCGATCGTATCGATGATGGTATAAAGAAGAAAAGGATATATCTGACCCCCCCTCTCATTTTATTTTCTAAATATTATATTTTATCATATGCATTTTATGATATTACACAGATTGTTCCATGTACACAAAAAAATTATAATATATACTATATTACATTTATCTCGATTTTTTTTTGAATCAGATTTATTTATTAAATCGAATTAAAATAAATTTTATAATAATTCGAAATACGAGAAAAAAAAAAGAGCCGATTTAGTTATGGGTTATGAACTTCGAACAAGGGTGGGGGGCTAGAGTTCCCGCAATATGGACTCGTTTCGTTTTTAAGCATGATTATGTATCTTTTAGCCAATTTTATAAAATTATAAATGTTGAATGTATTTGCAATTTGAATAAATAATCGCTATATATATTATACTATTATCTAAATTTTTGATACAATAAGATTTTCTGTCTCCCACTCTTAACTTTTCAAATAAAATTTATATATAAATCATTATATTTTTATTTATTTACTTTACTTGCATTTAATTTTGTATTTGTCATAATTCTACCATAACAATTCCAAACAGTTGTTTTAGATAGGAGATAGTGGGGAAGTTGTTATTTCTTGATTAATGTGTAGCTTCATGTGGACTTATTTTATTCATAATTTTCCCCAACCACTAGCTAACTGGGAAACAATTTTAAATTGGTATTGAAGTTGGGTCAGCTAAATTGACAAGAAATAAATAAAGTAGTATATAACAGAATATTGTTTCACATTAATCATACAATTCAAAAGTCAAAATTTTCTATTATTATTTTTTTATATATAATAATAATAAAAAAATAACAATATGTATGGGGCTCCCTTAGTCTGCTAGCTCCAATACTTGGCCCTATATGTAGAAGTACTAATTGTTTGTGCCTAACTTAGGCAGTAGACTAAACAATATTATTATGTGATCAACATGCTTACGTCACACGGTCAAAGTCAATGTGTCAAACAATCGCACGGGATGAGTACAAATTAATAATACTCCAAGTTCTGATCATCTTGTCGAGCTCGAATTGCGTTCATATATATATATATACAGAATTTAAACTGGGTGTCATCAGTCCTACCATGAAACTAGCTAAGATTAATTAATTAAGCCATGAGATTAATTAATCATTGTTAATTTAAGTGCTTAAATCAATAAAGACTTAGTTAAACTATAAACAGATTGACACGACCGTAATCCTAAAGTTGTTTTTGACTTTTAAAAAAAATTATTAGGGTATTGAGTGGAAAGTACAATGCTAAACAAATTACAGACATGTTTCATCTAATTTTAATGAGTAAATCGATAAATAAATATAGGTTGTGGAAGAAAAATTTAGTGTTTGAACGAATTTAAATGAAGATTAGTTTGATATAATCGATAATTTTTCAAACGTAAATATTCATTTAAGGTTTGATTAATGCCTAACTAAAAATTAATATATGAAAATTTTTAAAACATTATAATTTACTATGTCAAATTATAATTTAATAATATGAACTACATGAAATAAATAAACATAATGTTTGAAATCGATTCAATAAGCTTTTTATCACAAAATATTAGATTAATTCGAATATTGAATCAAGTCGAACCGGATTGAGTATTACATAATCGGTGAGAGCCATTTCTTGACCTTACACGTGCGATTCACGTGACCACAAGATGAACTGACGATGGCTCCCCATCAGCAGGACAAAGGATGAAACAGAAACAGCTAACAAAAGGAGGGAGGGACGACAGACCAGAGGGCATCTACCACGTGCCAAGTCAAGATGTCGGCTACGGTCAAAAGCCGGTGGCAAGTTGAGACACGTGTTAAAGAACAGCCACACCAAAACAGTTGTTGTTAGACTAATGTTGCGGAAACATTGACCAATCTCTCTCATTAAAAACCCCTTGTGACTGTATTCCCACTAACCACAAACATAGTCATCGTTGACTTTTGTGCCAATTAAGCATCTTTCGACCTCCATCAACACTGACATTCCTAAGCCAATTACGGCTTAACTTGATCAATTTTATACTCCTGCACCAAAGTTATGGACTAATAAATTAAAATCAAAATCAAAACCTAGCTAATTAGGGTTTTTATTTGTTAATTAGTTAGGGTTTTGTTTCTTTCATCTCATATCATTTCCATTTGGATCGAATGTGCAAAATGATAAAACCTCTTTTATCCGTAAATTGTTTTTGAATTACAAAATTAAAAAATAAAAAATAAAAAAAAGGGTCTATATACAAGTGTGATTTATACTTAAGTTTTTCTGTAGTGGAAATGATTAAAAGTGATCTTAAAAATCACCACAACATTAAACTAATGAGCTTAAATTAAATTAAACTTAACTAAATTATATATATCATCACAAGATGAATAGCCTCTCGGATTCATTGCTAGTGTCACCGTAATTGCAGTCGATCCTCAATCTTGATACCAATTGAAAGTTTAACTTGTTCTCAGGACACGATTACTTCGAAAATTTTCTGGAGTAAGCAAATTAAAATCCAGAAAATATGAGATTAAAATGGTAGTTGACGTCAAAGTATTTATTGGCTTTAAAAAAAAATGAAAAATCAATAAAAAGAAATGAAAATAATTAAACAGAAAAATAAATGGCAAAAGTGAAAATTTGTAGTCACCAATAATACAAACAATCTAAGACTTGGCTTTTGTCAAACCTTCGTTGCAAGGTGGGGCTACCAAGTTGTCATTCAAACCTCTAAAATAAAATGAAAAAGTATATCTCAACCAAATCTTCTTGTATTCTACCCCAAAGAAAATAAAATAAATTCAAAATTTCTTGTCAAAGCTTAAATAAATAAACAAAGACTCCTTATATAATCAAAAGTTCGTCAAACTTCTCACTTTCATTTTTTTTCATTTTCTTCCTTCTCTTATACTCTCCTCCTTCCGTCTTCCTCCATGTCTGAATCACCAAGAGATATCTACTACAATGATCCATTTCAAGATCATCATCGGTTCTTCACCGGAAACTCTTCCTCCATTGCAGCTGATCCTTCTTCTTACATGAGCTTCACTGATTATTTACATGGATCTACTGATTATAACACTCTTGCAACATCTTTTGGCTTGTCACCTTCTTCCTCACAACCCTTTTGTACTCCCATAGAAGATCAAAAGCTGAAAATGGAGCCCGGCGAAACTCCGGTTACGCCAAACTCTTCCGTCTTTTCTTCTTCAACTGAGGCTGGAGACGATGATGAAGCCAATAACAACAAGAAAGAGAAGCAACCAAAAGGGACCGGAGAAGATGGAGATGGAGGAGAGAGTTCAAAGAAAGTGTAAGTTCAATATTTCTTAATTTCTTTTTTGGTGAAATGTTCGATATATATGACAATCAGTGAAAACATACAAGCAGTACTGTTGAGATTGAGTCACATCATCGATGAAACATTCCTTTTAGGAAAAATTATCCTTTTTTTAATTATATGTCATGATCTATTATCGCTTGTGTATACGTTATTAGTAGAACAAATGATTGCTCTTTGAATTTTCTACGTTCATTAACAAATGAAATTGAATTGAATATGAATTTATAGGAGCAAGCAAAAGAAGAAGGGAGGGAAGAAGGAAAGGGAGCCAAGATTTGCTTTCATGACAAAAAGTGAGGTTGATCATCTAGAAGATGGATATAGATGGAGAAAATATGGACAGAAGGCTGTCAAGAATAGCCCTTATCCAAGGTGTTTTATCATTGTGCCGTTTACACGAAACCCAACTTTGAATTCAATCACATTTAATTAGATATTGGTTATTCTAATTAATATATAGTTTTTAGCATTTTCTTGAATTAAATTATACAGTTTTGTTAGTTCGATTAGTAAAAGAGAGACGCCTTTGCATAAATTGAGTTTAACATTCAAAGTTTCTTTTGTCTAACAATTAAAAATACCTCAAAAAGAGGGACTAAGTAAGACTTATATATGTTCACAGTACGTTAGGGTTTTTGAGTACGAACCTACTACTTGGAAGATTCCAAACACACACACACACACACTCTCTCTCTCTCTCTCTCACACACACACACACACACACACACACAAACACAATCATATGACTTATAGGACAAGTCTTTGTTTGTTAAATTGAAAATAATGCTACATTGATTAACTTTGTGTTTCATGATTAAAATATAATTTTTCCGCGTAAATATCTTGTTTCGCCATTATTATTGAAAGAAAGTACAATAATTAACTAACAATTTTGATTGAGAACGAGGTGTAATCCAGTGGTTAGGAGCACAGTCTGGCTCAGTCGAGACCAGAGCTTGATTTTCACCTAGTAATAAAACCGGAATGCGTTTGCGAGTGAAATATAAAAGTTCCCACCAAATAAAGAAAAACTAACAATTTTGATTTTATTTGTTAATACAGAAGCTATTATCGGTGCACAACTCAAAAGTGCACGGTGAAGAAGCGCGTAGAGAGGTCGTTTCAAGATCCATCGACTGTGATAACAACATATGAAGGAACACATAACCATCACTTACCGGCGACTCTTAGAGGAAATGTCGCCGGAATGTTTTCTCATTCCATGCTGAATCCAGCACAGGGCGGTGGACCGAGCTTTCCTCATCAAGATTTTTTAGTTCAGATGCCTTCGATGAATCATCCTTACGGCTATGGTGGTGGTGGAGAAATACACTCTTCTATATATCAGCAGCAGCAGCAGAATATTAATCTGACCCCACTTCAGCAGCTCCAACTTTCTGACTATGGCCTCTTACAAGACATTGTTCCGTCCATGGGTTTTAAACAAGAGCCATAATTATTGAAATCGACAAACTCTAACTCTGACCAAGGGTTTTTCTATATTTATCTATATCTCTACATATGGATAGGTATTATGTATCTCTCTCTTGGTTATGTACTTATTAGTATTATGCACCTGCCATGCTTTTGTTATAATTATGAAAGAATATTTATCTATCTTCTTGATCGAGCTTCACCTATCTTGTCTGATAAAGGAGCTTGTACGTTTTATTGTGCGCGTACGGATGAAACTTTCTTCTATGTTGTGGGTGTTTGCAATGAAGATTAATGGGATTGGATTATATTTGTATTCATCTAATTATGTTAACTAGACGTTATTTTACCTTAAAATCAATTATACGTTGAGTTTTTAATCAAATAGTTAATAATGAGTTTCTTAAATGTCTCATATTCGAGTCTCTTATAATTTGAGAAGAGATATTGTTAATCTGTTATTATAAAATATTGTTACCCTGAGACTATAGGTACTATATAATCTTTAGAAATGATCATAGAATATTGTTTTATAAGTATATATAAATGTTGATGTCCAAATTTTGTCAAGTTCAATTTGTCGGAATCCTAACTTGATATCGGTTTGTCCATAGCCTAAGTCGTGGGGTAAAAACCCTATGGTATGAGAATAAATATATGACATATGTTGAATTATGGAATCAATATGTGAAAGTACTTATAGTTGGAGAATAATTCTTTTTTTACTGTACACCCGGAGATGAACATTTATAAAAGATCCTTAGCTTTATGCCCAAGTTAGATAATTAATATAAAACCATAACTCATTAAATTTGTAGAATCCGTACAAGATTGTAAAATTGTATACTCTAATTGAATATGTAACGGATTAGAATTTGTGTATTTAATGTAACTAACTATCTTTAAAATTATGAGAGATAGTTTGCCCAACCAATAAAGTCGTTATTAAATCGGAATGTTGTTGCTCGGTCAGACTCAAGCCTGAATAAGATTAGAAAATCCTTAGCCATTTTAGACCGAACTCCAAAAATAAATAACATTTTATATCATCCAGTAGGTATATTCATTCGGCCTGAGGACTGAAAATTGGCTTGGGCCTGGCCTGGTCAAGGTCTGGACCGGTCCATCCCAGGCCGGTCTTCTCCAAAGCCATAGTTCTTAACAGTCCATAATCTTGAGCTAAAATCTGGCCTGAATCCCGGACTTGGCCAGTCCAGTCTTGAGACCAGTCTCAATCTTAGACTGGACTGAGCCCAGTTAAAACCTGAAACCAGACTTCTAAAGATCGGTCCAATAATCTGTCCATTTAAAGGCCTGCAGAGACTGTATTGGACGCAAGTCACCCAACGGTCTTGAGATCAACATATTAGGCCCAATGGTCCACTCTATAGAGTCCAGGCTATCAGCCTATAGCCTCAGTAGTCAGCAGCCCTCAACTCCTCAAGTCTCAACGGCTAGAAAAAAAAAAAAAGATCATGCTGCAGCCTGCCATGTCTACGATCTACCTAGGCACCTAGCTGGGCAAGTGGGCAGTCCACTATTCTCTCGTCTTATATATATATATATATATATATATATGTTCTCTCCGTCTAATAATAAAGTAAAATATTTTTATTATTTACAAAAATAATTTTATTATTAGTTCACTATTTAAATATTTATTATGATGTCTCTATCTCAAAGTGGTCCAACTCCGATTCCCACTATGTCATCTTAAGTTCAAAGCGCTCAAATTCTGATCAACTCTTCTCAAGCCGAATCAATTTCAACCGTTGAATTTTTAGAGTATAAACAAACGGCGGCGGTTTAGAATTATTTTAATCAAGTTAGAATTGATAGTTTTGTTAACGCAAAATGTAAGAGTTGCGAAAAATTGTTAGCAACGGACAAAAATTCAACACTTATCCCACATCTAGTATCATTACAAACAAACTTATTCTTAATTCGATGAGATTATAATATCTTTTAATCATAGTAAGAATCTGGCGCAGGTGAAAGATATTATTATTACATTCAAATAATAGAAAATGAGAAGAGTCATTCTATTTTCTCGGACGTATTTTTTTTTTTTGAGAATTATTTTTTTTCACTTACGTGTTCTATTTTAATAAGATGTCTATCTTAAAAGGATTTATAGACAAAGAAAATAAAATTTTCATGATTAAATTATACCATTTCACATTTGTAGCGATATCCTGTAAGAAGTGAAATTTTTTAAAGATATATTATTTTTGAAATGAGAATATTTAAAATGAGAAAGAATAGTTTTACAAATATCAAGTGTTATTAAAAAAAAAAAAAAACTTGTTTCAAGATTTTTTTACAAGCTAACTAAATTCATAAAACGGCAATATGGCATATAATTTGATTTTTCTTTTTAACTCGGAAAAAGCATAGTATTTATAAATCTGGAGTCGGACTTCCATGCAATACACAAGTGGGACAGTCCTCCCAAAATTATATATATGTATGTATGTATGTATGTATGTATGTATGTATTCAAAAACATCTTAGAACAATATGTAAACTTTACAAACTTAAGTATAATTTAAGGCCTAATCATATATTACCAACTAGAACTCTTCATTTTGTTTCACTTCCGTGATTGATCTTTCAATTATTTTAGTTAAGTGATTGAACTCTTAGATTATCTTCAATTGACCATACTATAATCAAAAAAGTCTCATTTTGATAATTTCTTCCTAATTTTTAATTTAAAAGCCATTTTTTCATTATCGTTCAAGAAAAAAAAATACAATACAGTTGCCAAATAAAGTAACAAAAATGTATTATAGTTGTCAATTGAAGTAATGAAATTGTCAATTGACAATTATAATAGTACATTTTTTTAATTGACATAAAATAAAAAATAACTTAAATTTGAAGTTAGGAAAACATAATGATCGATCAATAAAAAATATTTAAAACAAATAAAAAATTCAATTATTTAACTGAAATAATTAAAAGATCGATCTGAAGTAGAATGAAGTGAAGAGTTTATGACTTATTTTAACGAATAAATTGGACCAATGGTCGCACGCTGGCACTGAATTGGCTGGCTGCAAACAGTTTACATACATGGGCTTGCATGTTATTTTACGATTTTTTAGTGGAAAGTGAATGTCGAAGCCCATAAATGTGGGCTGTACGTACGTATTGAGATTATACCCGGCCCAACACATTGATAGCTCCGAGAATCCTATTCTAACTTTTCGAACTTTTCGATCTTCAAGTATATAGGAGGGCTCTAGTAGAATTAAACAGATCGAAGTTTGATTAAGGTTTG